>CM056578.1:93002808-93010308 GCA_029721435.1 Gymnothorax reevesii | reverse complement strand
ATGACCAATTGTTATTTTCAAGGGACGGGTTTTAGCCTGACATCAGGACAATCGATATAGATACCGTAATTTATGTGCTGATTCGGATAGTTACATTAAACTGTTACTGTAATTATTGACTGTATTGAAATGTGCCTGACATTCTGGAAACCTGCCTGTGAGGTTTCGGTGACGTGTGCGCACTCCGGTCAGCCAAATTACCACTGCACAGAAAGTGAACCAGGTTGGAGCTGGCGAGCTTTCTGCGCAACTGCAGCGAAGACTTTTTCTACGAAATTGTCACTGCGTCTTGATGATTAAGTGACACCTCCCCCTACTACGCCGCCACACCCATCTCAGCGCACGTTCGTCTGCGCACGGTGTTGCACCTCACGAAATTACCACTGCGCGGGCTGCGCTGGACTAAATTATCACTGCGTGGGCTGCGCCACGCTTCGCCACCTGCGCTGCGCCAAGAAATTAGAGCCTTCAGTCTCTCTCTCACTGCTGTTCTCTCTTTCGCCTTGCCTCCCTCCAGTGTTTTTCCTTCTCACAACTTTCTGACAGGACCGCTGCCACAATGCAGGAGCAAGAGGGCATGCACCGCTCACACACGAAATGCGCGGTTATGTAGCTACCGTAAAGTCCGGAAAAGAGGCGGCAAAAAATAATTAAAGCTGCCAAAATTGAGTAAAACTCCACAAAACTGACGTGTTGGTTACAGCTCTGGATCCGGATGGGACGGGGTCCGGGTCCGGACTTGGACCGCGGTCTGCCTATCGGTGACCTCGGCCATAGGCAGTGGTTGACACTGACAGTTCACAAGTTACTCGAATCTTTGTGTGGGCGTTGACACTCCAGAGTGGGGGAGAACCAGCGAGAACATGAATATTCAATTTGCGGTGTTACGAAACACCAACACGTTTCTTATTGGGGTAAATTCTCCTCCTATTTCCTTTTATTCCCAAAAACCAGTACTTCAAGTGGTGTTGGAGATCAAGAACCATGACATGGTACAAACTGATTATGGACCTACCATATAAAAATGCTAACTGATAAGTCCTTTTTTTGCAGAATGGGCACTTTAAAGTTTGGTGATGATCTGACTCTCATTCTTGATTCAGGATCCAAAAGAATTTCTATGCGTGTAAAGTGCATTGTCAGGACTTACCTCTCACTTTCAATGATAATCCCTCTGTCTACAAATTTCATAACGGCAGAGATATTGCACTGTCCGAGTGGCCTCTCGCCTCCTGTTCTGTAGAAGAGCAGACCGAGGCCACCCGAGGAGAAACTCAAGGGAGGATAGATTTTTCTCTAGTTTTGGGACACAGCCCTGGCTGCCATCTGCTCCACAGTTGTGACTGTAGTCATTGCTTTCTTGCTGCATGGTCTTTCCTAGTTCTGAAGATGTTTAGCTTGCACGGCTGAAGATTTGAGTTTCATCTGCTACACATTAGCTGTATACCTACACAGGGCTCAACTTTTCACGCATTCGGCTTGTTTTAGTGGCAGATTCATGTTCCCGTGTTGTAGTCAGAAATTATTCAATCAGTGTGTTTGTAAGAGTTTCTCAGACGGAATTGAAGTCCTTGTGCATGCATGCGTTATGGTGGATTTCACCACTAGTAACACAGACTTCTCACTTCTCACGCTTTTCTTCACCCAGGGGTTGGAAGCAATGGAATTGCATAAAAATGTTTCAAATGGTTTTATTTCATTTAAACAATTTGAATGATCGCGAAACGCACACATTGCGTTGATTGAATAATTGCTGAATACAGCACAGGAACGTGAATGAAACTCTAAATCTCACGCCAATTGTGTGAACGTTGAGCCCTGCCTACACTTGCGTTAGACCCTGCAGTTACTGTGGTGAAGACAGCATTTCTGTTCTGTTTGTGCAGTGCTGTCTGTTTGCTGAGAATCTACACTCTACTGACCAGGGGTCATTATCTTCGAGCTCTTTTGAACCGGGTTGTGATCACGTTTCTGTAAGCCCTCCTGTGGGTGCCTTTCTCAGAAGTTGCTGTAATGTGCCGATGTGGAAGCAGCAGTGCAGTGTGGGGCCTGTAGTCTTTACCATGAGGAAGTTACTCATCCTGTTATCTCTTGAGTAAACGTTGAAAAACGATCCACCGTTTGTCTCGCACCCATGTCTCATCGCTCTGGCTCCTCCACTATGCTGTTGGCAGCGAGTCACCTGTGGCATTAAGGTTGCTGCAAATGGCCCAGAGTCTGAGTGAAATGTGATTGCTCATGTCTGCCAGTGAGTTAATCTTATTGGTCGGTGTGGCATGAAGTTATGGAAGTAATTTAGGGTCTCTGAGTGCATAGGTACAGCATGTACTTAAAGAAACCCCCCCCTTTTAAAACTCTCTGCTAGAGCTGATCAAACTCTCAGAAATGGGCAGGTCGCGCTCTGTCTCGCAAATTCAAACGCAAATGAGCTTTATTTGCATGACGAGTAAACTCGAATTGGAAAAGCAGTTGTAAACATAAAACTGACAATAACATAGTATTTGACTCCACATGAACATTTTTATAAATAATAAAAATAGTAGTAATAGTTTGCTGTGCAAATCTTGTTCCAGGTGTTTAATTTTCATACAAGTGCAGTAGAACATTCTCTCTCTCTCTCTCTCTCTCTCTCTCTCTCTCTCTCTCATTTTAGCTCACAAAACCTGCATTCTGGAATCAGGTGTCAAGCCTTTAGAAAAGTTTGTGGGGAACTTTGATGGGAACAGAGCCTCTAGCGCACTTTCTTGATGTAATCTACTCCTGAAATACTCAAATACTCCTTGTTCTGTGTCTGAAGGAACTTTTGATCTCTGCCAAAATTTGGTCTCGGCACGACTTCATTAAAAATATGCGAAGGGGAGGGGGGGGAGACCTCCAGTCAAATTGAAATCTTCATGACTGTGCTTGTTACACAACTTTAAACCATCCCACTGCTTATTCATATGATTTGGCTGCATTGTCCCTGGAGTGGGACTTCAAAGATTCAGCAGTGATTAGATTAATACCCTGTGGATCGCACAATTTTTCAAACCCTAGCCCCCCTCCCTTCCCTGTGTGTTATGTACATGCAACTGTGGCCCATCCTTGCACAACTTCTGCTCTTTGACCCAGTTTGCCTTTTCACTATTTAAAACCTTCAATTTTCTTTCATGTCAGGCAAATTTTACCCCTCCTGCACCCCGAGCACCACCCCTCTCCCGGTGTGTGTAACTTCCTTTGTTTGTTTACAGGCCGGGTGAGATGAGAGCGTTTGTTGCCAGAGGGTTTCCTGAAGTGATGCAACACATGTTGGTGGTGGTTTACTTTTTCACAGCCTGAAGGATTGTCAGGAGCGACTTCTGCGTTCTTTTCTGTATTCATTTTCTGTTTTATTTCCCTATAGTGGCTTTTTTAATTTGCATCGATCAACCTGCACTAACTTGTTAATGAATGGCGCACTTTCTTGAACTATATTGTATAACTACAATATATTGGCTCTTAAACTGTGCATGATATTGCATAAGGTTTGACTTTAAATATATATTTTGACAAGTCCTCTTACTGCATATTTGTTTTTTAATGTTTTTTTATTCTGGGTAGAGCTGCATTCAAATGAAGTTCCCTAAAGTTAATTTCTAAGAATATTGCTCCAGTCGGGCCAGGATCTGCTGTAGCCCCTGCTCTTGCAGTGAAAATGGCTCTAGATTTCTGCATGGTGCCAAAAAGTACTTCTATTTGTCGATGAGACCACAAGCTGCACATTATTCTATGAACACTGGTGTTACTGTATGCATTAAACACTGCTTTATGCTGCTGTAACTATTAAACATGGTTATACTCTGCCCCATCACCAGTGTCACTGTATATATTAAGCGCATTTACAACCCCAGTTCTGAAATAGTTGGGACAAAGTGTAAGTTGTGAATAAAATCAAAACGCAATGACTTTCAAATCACACCAGCCAGTATTTTATTCACAATAGAACAGGGATAATATAGAAAATGTTGAAACTGAGAAATTTTGTAATTTTATCCACAAAATGAGCTCATTTCAAATTTGATTGCTGCTACAGGTCTCAAAAAAGTTGGGACAGGGGCCTGTTTACCATGGTGTTGCATCCCCTCTCCTTTTTAACAGAGTGGAGGTGTCTGGGCATTGAGGAGACAAGTTTCTTGAGTTTAGCCATTAGAATTTGAGCCCACTGTTTTTAATACAGGCTTCCAGCTGCTGGAGAGTTTTGGGTCTCTTTTGACGGTCTTTTCATTTAATTATACACCAAATGTTCTCAATCGGTGAAAGATCAGGGCCCGTATTCACAAAGCATCTTATCCTACCGCTATCAGTACTCCTAAGTTGCGCTAAAACATTTTATGTAGGAGTAAAACCTTAAGTGATTCACACAGCTGCCGCTGACAGCAACTTTTAGTTAAGAAAACCTAGACTAGGAGTAGCGCTGAGATGGGTGGGAGTGGAATCTCCGTTGCTATGCTTGACGTCAATTCTCATGCACGAGTCTTGGTACAATGAACACGGCGATTGGTTGTTTGACAGGGCGGCCCTTTGAAAAAATATCCCACATACAACCCATGGAGGAAAAAATGAGGAAATGGTCCAAGCGGCTAGTTTGTCCAATGAAATAATAAAATTTTGAGCACTCCTGAAAATGCACTATGCGCAGTCCGCACATATCACGCTCTCGGCAAATAAACGTACATAGGAAAGAGATGGATGTAAAAACGCCAATAGCATACAATGAGTCAATAATGAAATGCGTCATTTGTCCCAATAATTAGCAACTTATTATGCAATTAGAATATGTTGTGAACATTTAAATGTTGGGCTCTTCAAGTTTGTTTGCCCTAAACTATCATTGATGAAAGTTAATAAGTTAACTGGAGCCTTGACCAGTTACTGCTGTTGGGCCAGTTGGTGCTGGAGCGAAAGCATGTAGCCTAATCAAAGGGAAATTTGGCTTGGAGGTGAACAGCAAATCCAAGCGGAATGCGTGGGATAATATAAGCCTACAGATCAATGCTGCATTCCCCGGTGTCTCGGACAGCGAGAAGCGGTGGTATGGGCTGGAATCACAGATGAGGTCCGAGATTGCCGCCTATAAACGGGCTATCGTTCAAACAGGAAAGCATACTAAGCTTGGTTTGTAATGTATAGCCTACAATTTAAATATTTAAATAATCATACAAAATATGACAGGCTGGTATTATTATGATGATATATTAAATGTAACCTCACTCAATAGCCTAATAAAATAATTTATGCATAGCAGAAGGAGGTACAGCACCAAAGCCTCTGTCCCCAAGCAAGTGACATCCCACAGGTACATAATGCCTGTCAAATAATTGGCATAAGCTGCTTTCCATTAAATTGTGAGTCGTGCGTGGATCCTGGCCATTTTGCAACAATGTCCAAAATATTTTATTAGGCATCAAATACTATTCGGGTGTTGATGGAATGAACTTTTTCCTATTCACAAATACTCTTCATCTTGGGTCGGAGAAATAATTTGAATTTGGGTCTCGTCAATAGCACCGATGATACCGGGCATACCTGAGATGTGTATGAATTCAAGTTTGATTCTGTGTTGTTGGCGAAAGTCCATTGGAAACCGGATAAACTGTCGGATGATATGGGGTTCACGGAGCGTATTGATTGTTTATTGAATTGAGCGACTGACAGATGATTATGAAATCCCTAATTGTCCGCGTTGCAAAGTTGCATTTTTCCGGTGGCCAAGTAATGAAGTGCTGTCAAACATTCTATTTTTGGGCTCATTTGGTTGTTTCATGGTTGGATGTAATTCTCTCCCTCACCAATCATTCAGAATTTCCAAGTCATTCCGTCTTTCAACAGCAGCCGCATTTTCCGATACTTTGTGAATAGGTTTTAGCGAGTTAGGAGTCCTCTTGACTACTTTTAAGCTCTCCCAGACTTATGAGCTACTTTTAGGTCTAAAATGCTTTGTGAATAACACTTAGCAAAAATAATTAGGAGTCCTAAATTTACGACTGACATTCTTTTTATTTATTTATTTTTCTAGGAGTTTCTCCTAAATCCGGCAGTTAGGACCTACTTTTAGCGCTAAGATGCTTTGTGAATACGGGCCCAGGTCTGTAGGCAGGCCAGTTCAGCACACGGACTCTTCTACTATGAAGTCATGTTGTTGTAATAGCTGCAGTATGTGGTTTTGTATTGTCCTGCTGAAATACACAAGGCCTTCCCTGGAATTGATGTCATCTGCAGGGGAGCATATGTTGCTCTAAAACCTTTTATATACCTTTCAGCATTCATGGTGCTTTTGAAACATGCAAGTGTCCCACACCATATGCACTAATGCATCCCCATACTATCAGAGATACTGGCTTTTGAACTGAACGCTGATAACAGGAAGGGTGGTCTTTCTCCTCTTTAGCCCAGAAGACACGACACCCAAGATTTCAAACAAGAATGTCAAATTTGGACTTGTCTGACCACAGGACACTTTGCCACTTTGCTACATTCCATTTAAATGAGCCTTGGCCCACAGAACACGGCAGCGCTTCTGGATCATGCTCAACAATGGCTTCCTGTTTGCATGATGGTTTTAGGTGGTATCTGTGGATGGCACGGTGGACTGTGTTTACAGACAGTGGTTTCCTGAAGTATTCCTGGGCCCATTTAGCAATGACGGTGACAGAATCATGCCGGCAAGTGATGCAGTGGTGTCTGAGGGCCCAAAGATCACGGGCATCCAGTAAAGGTCTTCGGCCTTGTCCCTTACACGCAGAGATTTTTTTCAGTTTCTCTGAATCTTTTGATGTTATGCACTCTCAATGATGAGACCTTCAGAGCCTTTGCAATTTGATGTTGAGGAACATTGTTTTTAAAGTATTCCACAATTTTTTTTTTTTCACAAGCCTTCACAGGTTGGAGATCCTCTGGCCATCTTTATTTCTGAGAGACTGAGCCTCTCTAAGACATCCCTTTTATAGCTAATCATTTTACACACCTGATGCCAGTTAACTTAATTACTTGCTGAATGTTCTTTCAGCTGATTCTCTCATATATGAATAGCTTTTTCAGCCCTTTTTGCCTGTGTCCCAACTTTTTTGAAACTCGTTGCAGCCAGAAAATTTGAGAGAAGCTCATTTTGTGGATAAAAATGTAAAATGTCTCAGTTTCAACATTTGAAATGTTATCTTTGTTCTATTGTTAATAACATATTGGCTTGTGATCTGAAAGTCCTTGCATTTTGATTTTATTCACAATTTACACTTTGTCCCAACTATTTCGGAATTGGGGTTGTAATCTCCACCTTGTCAGCAGTCTTATTCTATACTCAGCAACAAAAGTTTCTGTGACACCATTTATGTGTATGTTATAAATGACACGCAAAGATCTCAATGCAATCAATATGTTTATTTAACAGGAGAAACACTGACTTTTCAGTGCCAACGTCACTCAAAACGAAAAATGTCATTTTCATGCGTCATGAAGCACTTGTCTGACGTCTAACCAATTGTGACC
>CM056578.1:92740308-92997808 GCA_029721435.1 Gymnothorax reevesii | reverse complement strand
TGTAGAGCGAGTGTGGTCTTGTTTGGACTCTAAGGTGTAATCCTCCATCTGTTTTTCATAGCGAAAGGGGGTGTGTCGGTCTGCTTCAAACCTGTTTTACTGTGCGACTGCGCGCTGTTATGTGAGAGAGGCCACTTTCTTACAGTGAGCACCATTAGTAATGGGATGCTGAATCCATTTCAAGCGGCTTTAATCCAAACACTGCATGATCCATGTGTTGATGCTCCTGAAATTTCCTCACAGCCTGTAATTTAAGGGTCTATTTATCCATATTGAGTGGATAGTCCTGGAATTTCTGCCATATACAATTGTTTAGGTACAGAGTTCAGACCTTAATATACATTCATATAATTCTAAAATACAAGATTTGCAGTATACACACATATGGTATCTATGTGATTATGAACTGGGCAGTTTTGGTACCGGCTGATGATTGGTTAATACAGCGATCCAGCAGTATTTAGATACACTGCAGTGTAACAAATGTCCCACAAAATGCCTGATTATTCCTATATTATGGCATGGGCGCCCATTGAGCTCAATAGCATCTGATGTTTTTGGCCAATTAGGTGATCGTTGTTTTTGTTGCATAGCAACATATTACTGTTTTTATGTCCGGTACTATATGCATGTTCTGTTGGAAAGATGGAATTTCAAAATAATTGCTTGATTAAAATGTCATGAAAATTTCTTGTGAACATTTTTTTCATGTGTGGCAACCGTTCCATAAAAACAATAAATGTATGAGTGACCTTGTTATACTGTGAAAGTAGTCATGGCTAAAGGGCGTTGTAAGGCACCACATGCAGATTGGGGTTAGCATACAGCTGTCCTTGTGCATTTATCATGTTTGAAGCCTGTACTTGAAGAGTTTATGCCTGATGTGCTGAACCGACACAGTGAAGATGTCCTTCGGGGCCGTAGATTTGTGCATCTTGTGACCTGTGGACAGTGCTGTGAAAATTCCTTGTAAAATGCATTGTGTACTAATTGCTAATGTGGTGACTTGAAGTGTAATTGCATTGTGATTGCGCCAGCTCCTCTGTGGCTTCTAATGGGATTCAGTTTGGATTGCTTCCAGGTTCGTTAGCCAAGTACATTATGGAATACATTTGTTTTCTCAGTGATTGTGCCTGTGTTAGCAACTTAAGAACTAATTATGCAATCAGACTGAGCACGTATTATATAAATAAGTACTAAGGGCTGATTGAAAATGCACTTTGTGTTTATGTTGTGTTATGCAATGCAAGTTAAAAGCGTCTACCTAGCGCTGCTTGTTAGCCAGTGGATGTAGGCGTGAGCTGCTTCATTCCCATGTTATTGTGAGTCAGATGCTCATATGGTGCTGACTCTATCAGTCCTAAAATGACCGCTGCCACTCGTTTAATCCACCCACTCAGAAATCTGGACAATGTATTCTCGTTCAGTATGGGATCTTCATTAAAATGGACTGCTGGAACCTGGAAGCGATAGAGCAGGATCATCAAACCATGGTCTTAGCAGGCTGAGAACTGACAGCCTTCCACCCTCCATATATCTGGAAGTTCGGTGTAAAGACAGTCTGGCCAATCAGAAGTGCTAATTTTACAGTTAAGAAGGCAAGCTTGGATTTTACGTGATGCATTTGACTTGACCCAGGGATCATTTCAATGAAGTTTCATGAAAATACACTGAACTATATGGACACAGTGACCAATGATGCAGATTTTGGATCACTTACCCCTAATGACCCCAACATGACCTTTGACCCCACAACTGTTGGTCATGTGTGATTTGACCCAATAATCATATTGTAGAAGTACCATGAAAATCCACTGAAGTATTTGGATACAGTGACTGTCTGACCATTTGGTCAATGACCTCAAATGACCCCTACGTGACCTTTGAGCCTCCACCTGTGGGGGAAACATGTGATTTGACCGAAGGATCACTGCATCAAAGTTTCATGAGAATGCAGTTTAGTATGTGGATAAGGTTAACATTTTTGGTGGACAGACGGATGGATGGACGTACGTACATACAGACAGATACACGAGCTGCTCATCTCATAGTCCCCTTCTGAAATTCTTTCAGCGAGGACAATTATCCCTTGTCACAAAGTGGATGGGAATAGAGGAATGAGTGTTGTCCTTCCGTCATGCTGCTTTTCCTGGTCAAAACTCCTAAATCGTTCAATTTCTAAACAAAATTTAATATGGATGCTTCTTATTGTGTAGGTCTGCCTTGTCATACCTCTCTGTTCTTTGGTCCATCTGTCTGTTCATTCACCACGATTAGTCTTTAGGCCAGGTATTGGCCATCGCGCGACGTGGGGTCTGAATATTTCATATTGGATTTGAGGGGAACATTTAGGGATTAAGTTTTGTCTGAAGAGAGGGAATTGCTCTAAATTTTGGGCTCTAGGATGGAATGGGCCCTACGTGCTGTGAGGACCATAGACTTGTACAGCTGTGTGCACAGAGTCCTGCAGGGGGCGCCATGTCTGCTTATGTGCAGTGCTACAACCACCAGCCGCTGAGCGAGGCACTGATCTAAATGCGTTTCGGAGACATACTCTTATGCTGCATTTCCACCAAACGTGAAACAAATAATTTGTGCGGCCAGTTTATATGCGCAGTCAATACAAAGATGCGAATACACGCGAGAAGGCGCAAACTCGTGTCCGTTTGCGTCTTTGCATTGACTTTGAATGTAATTAGGCCGCGCTAATAATTTGTTTCGTATTTGGTGGAAATGCAGCTTTAGCGTGCCTTTTAATATGATCACTATGTCAGCGCACTCGCTCAACTCCTGCTGCTGGAACTGTGTCCACATCATAAAATAAACTGTGGTGGAGACCCAGGCATACGCTTGTACTTGGACGGTGAGCCATGCATTCCCACACTGCCTGAGGGGAACAATTGCACCATGAAAAATGCTCTCCTCTGTCTAGCCCTCCCATATCTGTGAGCGATGGTACACCAGCACATCCTTCCTCTGGGGCACTGGTGTCCAATCACGTGTTTGGGAGGGCTGAGAGTATTGATTCCGACAAATCACTACACCTGCTGCTCTTACCAATTAATTCCCTCCTCTCTGCCTGAAAGCGTGCTTGTGCCAATTAGTGCAATCAGCAGGTGTAATGATTGGTTGGAACGAGCCTGCATGCTCTCAGCCCTCCGTGGCACGTGATTGGGCCTCAGCGCTCGGGGGGCTACCAGCCAGTCAACAATGGCTGGATTTGATCAAAGTCGTACGCCATCAGCAGTATGGATTTGTAGAGAGCCACTCAGCAGCCCTGTGCGATAGATTGTTATTTTTCTGTTCCTTTGTTTAAGGAAATGAATTCTTCTCTCCCAGTTTAGAGTGGTCATTATGTAATGTTTTCATGGTAGTACCGGCTCAGTCTGGATGCAGACCTGAACATATCTCTGCAGGATATGCCGGTGTTCAGATCATCTTTCTGAAAATATTTATCTCTCCTTTCTCTACGTTCTGGGTCTGTTTGCTCAGTTGGTGGATGCCCCCCCCCCCCCCCCATTCCCCCCCAGACAAGCACACGCATGGGCTTCATGCATCTCAATGACCTGTTTGTTAACCTGTTTGTTTTAATATTTCAAACCAAGGATGGCATGGAGTTTAGTAGATCATACCTTTGCCTTTCTTTGAAGAATGTTGTGGGTTTGGATCCAGCCTGGGGCCTTTCTGAGTGGAGTTTGCATGTTCTCTCCGTGTTTATGTGGGTTTCTTCTGGGTAGTCCGATTTCCTCCCACAGTCCAATGACGTGTGGTTGGCTGTAAATAGGCTAGAGTCTGAGTATCAGTGAATGGTGTGTGATATCATTGATGGACTTTGGTGTGTTCCCAAAGGGGTCAGTCCATGCCGAATGAACAAATTTTCAGAAAAGTTCCCGAGGTCCGTCTGATGTGGCCAAAATGTAAAAAAAAAAAAATTTTTTTCTAAAAATACCGTAGCGTATCAAACAAAGTGATCCCAAGTCTCCGCTCAGTATCTCAAATGGTTTTTGTGTGAGAGCCATGGTGTCGCCCCCATTTCTTTGCACTTGCGAATCGCGACGTTGGCTTGTGAGCATTTTTCGAAGGCTATAAATACTATTCTAAATAAGATGGAAAGTGGAAAATTGCTAGTCTTGTTAATTCTTGCCCTGGCTTTCAGAATCTGGCATCTTTGGCAAACACTGCACACAAGTAGATGATACTTCCATCTCTAACCTACCCATGAGTCAAAATGTCCATCAGGCCATTTGGAAATTTTTTTTACCGCTGTCAACTTTGATCAGCATAATTCCCATTTCTACTAACATAAAAGCTTTTTAAGCATTGGTTATGTCATTCAGATATTATTCTCACAATAAAATGGATCTTATATATTAGAGAGAGATTATTATTATTATTATTTTTTTCCTAATTTTTTGAAAATCCACTTTATTTGCCATTTTTGATCAAATCCTGAATTTGAGAGGTCTTAAACAAAAAACTGAGGCTTGGTTGCCTGCTTTTGTTGCATTCTCTCCATTCAGTTGAGACTTCCGAACACCTGAAAATTTGAGGACTCTGGGACGTGTTCTTCAAGAGATATGGACGTCTGAAATTAGCTTCTCATTCAATTTCCAACTCGGAAGTGATTTAGTAAAATTTCTATTGGGTAAAAAGTAATGAAAATGTTGGAATTTCAGATAAAGTAATTTAGCAGATTTCACTTTCAGATGCCAAAGATCATTCCTACAAAGTTCCTACAGATTCTTAGATGGTCAAGCAACCGTCTTCACTGAGTGGACATGGAATGACCCAGATGGGGTTAATTCCGTGTGGAGTGCTGAGCGCAGATGTGCAGTTGGCATGGTACTGGAGGTGGCATATGCCATACTATGTGGTCAGCCTTTTGGTTTTGCAAATGGTGACACGTTTATCCAATCAGTGTTCCCTTTGCGCCTCAGTCAGTGTGTATCAGCTGTTGGCCTTCATCTGTGACCGTACGTTAATGGCAGAATCAGAACACGGTCTAAATACCTCTGACATTGGAATGAGGTGGGGTGAACTCTACCAGTTCTGGAATTTGACTGGTTGAACTGGTTAGGCATCTGAATGAGGTGGGATAACCTCTCTAGAATGGTACACTGGGGGACAGACCTGCGTGGAATTGGAAACAGGGAGGGGATAAAGTGCTCCAGCTGTCCTTGCTCGTCCCCCCTGTCCCATTCTTATCGAGCAGGCGGTCGCTCGGACTGCCGCTGAGATTGCTGCGCTGCTCTTATGAGGGTCTTGTGTGTTTGAGCAGCTAATCTGAGCTGATTGTGTTATCGCTGTGTAAACTCTGTCTGAAGAGCTGGCACTGTTTAACCCGGGCTCTCCACCTGCACACTGACCTGCTACCACTTCTACTCCTCTGTTCTCTCATCTATCTTTCCCCTCTTCTTTCCAGTCTCTCCATTTCTGTGAAAAATCTGTCTGAAATACAGAAACATTAAACTGAAACATTTGAGTATGAAGTAATGATTTCTCTCACTCTCACGCTCACAGATGCTGCAGGTAGGCGTGATGCGTTTGGGCCTGGGTGTGTTGGCGGTGAGGAGAGCCCACTGCCTGTCTCGTGCAGCTCACACCTCCACCCAGAAGATGGAGTACAAGCCCATAAAGAAAGTCATGGTGGCTAACAGAGGTGGGTGTGTCGCCGCTTACTCTACAGAGGGCTCAGCTGAGCCTGTGATTGGTGGAATGGGGTGGGAGTTGGTAAAAGGGTTTGGATACAGGAGCATGTATGGCCAATTGCCTTCATTACCAGAAAACTAATGTATTTTGTCCCATTATGATTAAATTAGGTTCATTAATGAATATTGGAGGAGGACTAATAAAATCCAGGTGGAGTCTTCATAAAGCAGGATTATGGAGTCACCTAGATAATGCCTTGTGTGGGGTGTTTTTTTTTTTAAATGATATTTGTATGTGTATTTTAATCTGCTACGGTCCAGTCACAAGCGGTGTCTTTAAAGTATTAAAGAAAGACTGAATGGGGCTCAATCAGACCCGGAGCTCCTCTGTTTACGTCCATACAGAGCTGAGTCTGTCCTGAGTCCTATTTCCAGTTATCCAGATAATGAACCCTGTAGTCCTGCTTTGTGACCTGGGGCTCCATTGTCACTCTGCGGACTGCACTGTAAGCAACTGCTGAATGGCATTATCTCCCTGTCTCGCCCGCAGGAGAGATTGCGATCCGGGTTTTCCGTGCCTGCACGGAGCTGGGCATCCGGACGGTAGCCGTGTACTCGGAGCAGGACACGGGACAGATGCACCGACAGAAAGCCGACGAGGCGTACCTGATCGGGAAGGGCCTACCGCCCGTCTCCGCCTACCTGCACATCCCTGACATCATCAAGGTGGCCAAGGTAAGCCTGCCGGGCTGGGTGTGTGTGTGGGGGTGGGGGTCATTGTGCTACGTCACGTTACATCACACATCGCTTTTCATCACGTTTCACTGCATTGCATTACATTACATGCACTGCAGAGGCATTTATCTTGAGCAATGGGCGCTAATGATTACAGAAGGTCACTGGAATATCTAGCGACTCCTCATAGACCAGATGACCTATGATCACTGGTGAAAATAAGACTGTACGGCCAGGAACACTGTACCAGTGTGAGATTCCTCACTGGTTCGCAGTACAGGGGGGAAAAAAATCTGATTTGTCAGGCAGAGAAAATGTTATTAATGGAAAAAATAATCTTGTTAAGTACACAATCCACACATCATTAACGGCATTACTGCTATAATCAGCTCTCGCAATGACAGCACATCAGCAATCAAAGCCGCAAAATTACATCCGAGCTTAGATCGGCCCACACTGATAAAAATTACTCTGCCTCTGATGGTAATCTTCTTATTTTCTCAGCACATGATGCAAAAGTAAAGGTTAAATGTTCCTTTTCTCCTCATGTTTCCTCAGCGTGACCCGGCCTATGCTAGATTACTGACTGAAGAGGTGCATTTGGTGAAGCTGTTGTTGCAATAATGAATGGAAGGCTTTCATTTAGATTCTGGACCTCCCTCAATGTGCAAACCATCAAACTTGTTTAGTGATTGGGGATGAAATTCTCCAAATTTTAAAGGGGAAGCTGGGGCGGATAGCTGGAAAAAATATGGAAACTGAACTCGAGGGAAGATGTGCGAGGTCGCGAGGCCAAACCTCTCAGTGCCGGGAGCTCAGAGTCAGGTGATGCTGTAGCGACTTACTCTTCTGATCTGGACTGCCGAGCAATGCTAACGGTGCGAGGGCATCAGTGAGTGGCTGTACGCTCTATGGTAGTCTCAACTGTAATGTCAGCTTCAGTGTGCTGCATCTGTTCTCCTCAAAGGAGTTTAATTTTGCCTCTAATTGACTTGTGGCTGGTGGGCTTTGAGTTGACCCTCGGTCTTGTTGTCTAGTTTTGGTCTAATTTTATAGTTTTCACCTCAGTTTGCACCATATTGATTAATTATAGTTAAAATTCAAAAATTTTCCTTGGGTACATGTCTTTAGACCCCTTTCCAATACTCAGTTTAACCTTCCACAACACAAGCAAGGATTTCAATCTACTTTGACCACTGTGTAAAATTCATGTAAATCATCTGTAGACTAGGTGAAGAACCTTGTCATTACTAATACAGTCTTTAGAACAGGGGCGAGGGCTTCTGGTTTAGCACCTGTCCCGTGTTTCACTTTAGGGAGAAGGGTAATTAAAGAAGTGGTTTCACGATTTCTGAGCATGCTCAGAACAAAGATTATTATCCCCGCCGCGCGTTTAGCACGAAGCGGGGGATATAGTATTCAGCTCCGTCCGTATGTCCGTCCGTCTCGAACATTGTCAGCGCGATATCTCAAGAAGTAGTCAACCTATTTCAATTCTTTTTGGTACCAACCTTCCTACTGGGAATGCGAAGACACCTGTCTGTTTTGGTGACCTAACGACGGGGGATATAGTCACTTTAGTGACAAACTCTTATTATTATTATTATTATTGTTGTTATTATTTATTTATTTATTTATTTATTTATTTTGGCTAAACAGTTTTCAAAGAATCCGCGCAACTGCCAGTCAAAATCTGAATCCGATTCCATCGTCGCTAATCCGTCTTCATTTTGCATTTTATATTGTATATTATAGTTGGTCAGGTATTAGGGTTTTTGTATTAAGGAGTTTTTTATGGAAATTTGAGTATTCAAAGCACTTTTTTTAGCGCATTAGCAGAACAAGTCTCTTTGCTGAAAGGACAGGCTGTTTTGCAAGGCCATCTGACTCGTTTTCTTCCAGCTTTTGTATAACAAGTGCTTGTACTCCAGCAAGAACTTGGGAAATCTTCCTGTTCAAACGGGAAGCAAATGACCTGAACTTCATGTCGCCCAAAGACGAAGGTAACACATCTAAAGTCAAGATGTGGTTGGAATTTGACTTAGAAAGGCTGCAAAAACAGTGGCCAAAACAAACATGGACACTAGCCACTAAAGATTTGTGGTAGCCTGCTGAAGGGCTCATTTCTGCAATTTTCTAACAGAAATCTTCAATGACGGGTCGGGTAAAACTGATTAATATGGGCCAGCGGTTTTCGCTGGTGCTCATCTCCTTGTTTACTAATTTGCATATGTCAAACCGGAGCATGCACCGTAATCGTAACACAGCTCCTTTAAATTTGCTAGATAATTGAACTGTTTTTAACACCCAGAATTTTCCCAAATCTGGAACATGGCTGCAGCAGGTTTAGACTGAAATGCTGCTTCAGGTTTCAGGTAAATTTGGTACATGAATCGTAATTGGAAGTGATTTGTTTATTTGAAGTGAATCCTTTTGAACCTTTAGGCTCATTTTTATTTTAAAGACTGGTGAATCATGCCATTGGTTGGGCTGACACCTGGTGAAATGTGATTGGCTCCCGCAGGAGAATGACGTAGATGCCATACATCCGGGTTACGGCTTCCTGTCGGAGCGGGCAGACTTCGCCCAGGCATGCGTGGACGCCGGCGTGCGTTTCATCGGCCCCACCCCTGAGATTGTCAGGAAGATGGGCGACAAGGTGGAGGCGCGAGCCATCGCTATTAGTGCTGGTAAAATATGCGCCTGACTGTCTGTCTGTGTTCGTTAATCAGAGCCCACCAACCCTGTTCCTAGAGATCTACCATCCTGCAAGTTTTCAGTCCAACCCTAACAAAGCACACTTCATTCAACAGCTAGAGCAGGGCCGCATAACCCTGTTCCTGGAGAGCTACCATCCTGTAGCGTTTCACTCCAACCCTAACAAAGCAGATCTCATTCATCGGCTATAGATCCTGTTCAGCTGCTCATTAAGATTCTGGTGTGCCAGATTAATATTGTAATGAAAAACTTACTGGATGGTCGATCTCCATGAACAGGGTTGGTGAACACTGGGATGCACTAACGCACATGAGCATATACGCTAACACTTTCAGCACTCTTTGTACTTGTGATTTCCTGCATTACATTGGGCAAGTTTAGCAATATGAGTATTTCAATTCATAACCAATATTTTGAGTCCGTTTTACACTGACGCGCACAGGCGTGCATACTGGGGTACGTACACACACACACACACACACACACACACACACGGCCCTCTCCCCAGGGCATTAGGGCGCTGTTACACTGCTGCTAATCTGTTACTTTTAGAACACTGTGCTTTTTGAAAAAGCATGAACACCGTCTCTCAGTGTGTCTGGTGTAACTACTCCAGTCTGCAGTTAATAAAACCAGCTGATAAGAGCATTTCTTCCTCTACTCTGGAACTCAAGGCTGCTGCATGTAATCTTTTACTTACTTTTCTGACCTGAGTAATTTGGGATTATGACGGGTGAATCATCAGTACCGTTAATCGCCCAGTCACACAGCCGATCACGCACGAATCACTCACAAATCACGCACAGATTGTGTTTGTACATGCTTGTGCGTTGAGAAATTGACCAATTTTTCGGGGTGTCGGGGGGGTAGAAATCTCTGACGAATCACGCATGAATCACGCATGAACCACGCATGTATCACTTACAATCACTGACATTTCGCGCACGTCGACGCATACTAGCGAATACAGTGCAGTATTCCACGAACATTCGACGCACGCCCGACGCATGAATCACCGATGGAGCACGTCCAAACACGAACGCTTCACGTATTGTCAGTGGATGTCAGTGGAATGAACGTGATACATGCGCGTTTCATGCGTGATATGAACGTGGGGCATCAGTGGACGGATGTGGACGTGAGCGGGTTCAAACCAGTTCTGACGCATAAGCACTGACGGCCGACGAGTGTCCCACGCATAGTTACGCATACTCGACGCATAAACTACGCATGCCGACTCATGAATTACGCACACCAACGCACAGTTGTGCGTCGGAAAAATTTTGAACCGTTCAAAACTCAAAATCATGCACAAACCGCCTTCGACGCACATCCACTTACAATCACTGACAGTCCACGTTCGTTCCACCTACGAATTACGCATACGACGTATGCTCCGCGCAGAAACGAAAATCTGTGCGTAATTCATGCGTAATTCATGCGTTTTCGCTGTGTGACTGGGCCATAAGATTGTTTGGTTGGCTGTTTCTGTTCATGTAGTTTGTAATGGGCTAAATTATTGGCGGGGCAGCAGCGTGGCACAGGAGGTAGCAGTGCTGCATCACAGGAAGGAGGTTGTACGTCTGAATCTGTGTTGTGGTCGTTCTGTGTGGAGTTTACAGGGTCTCCCCATGTTTGTGTGGGTTTCCTCTAGGTCAGAGGTGGGCAGCGAGGGCCGTATCTGTCCCTGGTTTTCACACCAACGTCTGGCCTTTAATTAGTTGATTGTCTCAATTAGCCAAACCATTTATAAAATCTGACGTTTCATGTGCATTTCTTTAAATTATCATGAAACTACAAAGACTAGTCTTGTCTCCCTTCATAAAACATTTTCCTTTGATTGTATCATTGTGAAAATCTATATTTGTGCTTGCAATCAATTAACTCAATTAGTCAGGGTAATTGATAGGAATAAAAACCTGCATACACACCGGCCCCCCAGGACCGTGATGCCCACCCCTGCTCTAGGTGCTCTGGTTTCCTCCCATTTTCTAAAGACGTGCAGGTGTGAGTGTGTGAGCGAATGGTGTGTGAGGGGATTGGTGTGCTGTCCACGTTGTGTCCCTGTCTTTCACACATAGTCTGCTGGGATAGGCTGCAGGTCCCCCAGGGCCCTGATGAAGAGGAAGTGGTTTAGATAATTGCTAGATGAATTATTGGTATCTTGTGCAGTTTTTGGGATGGTAAGAATTTTCTGGTTGCATTGGTTTCATCATATCATCATCATCAGAACCTTTATTTAACTAGGAAGTCGCAATGAGATTATGATCTCACTTACCAGTGAGACTTAGTTACACAGGGTCAAATGGCAGCAACAAACACAAAAATGGAACAACGGCATCAAATCAAAATATTAACAAAAGAAATACAAGGTACAAGAAATGCATTAAATGTACATTGCATACTAAATGAATCAATTTAAACATGTTTGATTAATTAGCTAAAACAGTTGCAGCTAGTCGTAACCACCAATTTGATCCTGCATGTGGCGTTTGAGCGTAATATTTACGTTATAGGAAACTAAATCTGAGAGTGTTTGTTGTACACTGTCCGGCCTGTTGGCATGAGCAGCAGACGAGGCTGTAATAGGCTTTTCTTTTTTACTGCCCCAGTATCACTGCACTATCACTGCAGCACACAGCAGTCATACGCTGCTGAACAAATACAGACTGACTCTGTGACATCAGTCATGGATTTTCCCCAGGCTTTTCTTGACGCGGTTTTCCACAAGGATGTGAATTTATTAGGTGCTGCTGTGTTGTAGAGCCAGAGTCTGCGCTTGTATGGTCACCCTGTTCGAGTAATTCACTAAGCGAGAGAGATGCTGGGACTTAATCTGCCCCTAAGGCCCCATAAGAAAACTATTCGTTTTTCATCCTCGCCAGTATTGGAATTTGTGGCTGCAACAATTTCTTTAACTTAAGCCGTTAACTTGAAAAAGTTATGTTCCTGTATTGTTTTCAGTCAAGTAACGGAAAATAAGCGGGTCTAGAAACCTGCAAAAACATGGCACATACACACTGAGTTTATGGAGCATTTTATTGTCTAAATATGCATTTATCTTTGGAAGACAGAAGGCTCTCTGTAAAAATATATTTCCTAAAAATGAAGAACAACAAAAATTCCTGCTTGCATCATGTTTTTCACATTAAAAGGATGATAAACTAATATTTTTTCTCAATGGGGTCTAATTCATCCTCTGAAGATTTCTCTGTCGCCAAAGTGGTACAATTGCCACTGAGTGCACCCGCTGGCATACAAGGAGGCAACTGTCCAAACGGAGCAAAGCCCAGCATTGCGTCTACATGTCCTTGCTGGCAAAAAGGGTTGTTTCGGCTTATTTTTGTTTCCATAGAATTCTGTTGAAATTGAGTCCTAAATGACCTATAACTGGAGCTGCACTTTAAAGATCAGCACTTCAGCCTCAGGAAAAGCGAAATCCAATTCTGGGTTGCAACGAGTTGCCAAACAAAATCAAGGTCTTGAGTCCGTTTTATTTGTGGACGACTGGAGGAACAGCAGTTTTTATTGTTTGTTTTTTAAAAAATCTCTTTCCAGTGTGATTCATGCCGGTGAGAGGAAGAGCTCAGTTTTGATGCAGGTTTGCAGTTGATGGTTAAATTAGTGGTGATTTATTTCTCTCTCTCAGGAGTGCCTGTGGTACCCGGGACAGACTCTCCGATCTCGTCCCTGACGGAGGCGAAAGAATTCTCCAAAACGTACGGATTCCCCATCATCTTCAAGGCAGCATACGGAGGAGGTGGCCGTGGTATGAGGGTCGTCAGGGAATACGAGGTAAGCCCGCCCCTAAGCTGAAACCACGCCCACCTTGTCAGTGTAAACATCCGCATTCGGTCGAGTGGTTTTACTTATTTGCCCGTTTCTGGGGATTAGCAGTGAAAATGTTTGTGGGAACTGATCGTCTCAGTACATTTTAGTTATCCAAGAACATCTTTTTGTTTGAAGTTTTTTGCTGTCATCTGCTTACGGTGTAAATGTACATTTCTTACAATTAATGGCGGACTGCGTTTTGTTTAACAGTGTTGGGTAGAGCAAGCATAGCTCTGCTAACTCTTGAGGCAGTGATGAGTGTAGGTTGGTGAGCCCTGAATAGCCTGCTAGAGGTTAGCTCTGTCTGGCTCTAGCTAGCTCTTACTTTTCTATTGCTGTCTGGCTAGTTCGGACCAAGCCAATCTGTGGAATCAGTTTTGCTGAAACCACCCTTGGAGTACGGCACATGCGCAGTTGGGAGGAGTCTACTGGTTATGTGGTGACGATGGGTAGCTCAGAATTCGTGAATGTACACAGAGGGGTGAAGAGACCTGGTTACTCGTCTGTTGCACAATGTACCCTTTTCTTCCTCACTTTTGCACTATCTGGTGTTATCCTTCAGCATTTCAAGAATCTGTAATGCCCTAATTAGCAAATTATGTGCACGTACTGAAGCTTGCTCGTATACGACCCCATGTTGCCAACTTCAAGAGAGCGAGCAAGTTCGCTGCTCTCCGAAGCACGCCCCTGTCAGCCGCTGATTCTGTTTACACTCATACGTAGCTCAAGACTTTGCAAGTTTCGAACGACAGCGGAGGAGACCTGAACATGGGCGAGCTTAGAATCTTACTACTGAACGCCCGGCTGGCCAACAGGTAGAGGCGAACAAAGCTGATATTCCACAATCCCAAATTGGCTGTCCCTCCCAATTTATTTACCTGCAGCGCGAAGCCAATTGTGCACTGCTCTGAAAAGACTACTGACCATGAGCATTTCAATTTTTGATTCACACCGTGCGTGCTGTACCCCAAGCGTGCCTTCAGAGATGCTGCCTCTTGATATGCTCAGCAGGGTACCCAATGTGTTATTTAGCTCACTGCATTAGTCTTGTATGTGCCCCTTGTTAGTGGCTAATGGGCTATTGTTATAGACTAATTGGCCGCCTCGTGCGGATTTGACAGTGATACAATGTTTGGTCTTATCATTGGTATTGCGCTCAAGGTTTGTTTGGTCCATTAATTGGTCTGTGGAGTGATTAGTTTCACTGACTCTACGAGGGCCATAGGTTTCCTCTCTGACCCTCATTTATTTTAAAGTATTTATTGTGTGTGTTTGTGTGTGTGTGTGTGTGTGTGTGTGTGTGTGTGTGTGCGCGTGCTTGCAGGAGCTTGAGGAGAACTATCAGAGAGCGTATTCAGAGGCGCTGGCTGCATTTGGGAACGGTGCTCTGTTTGTGGAGAAATTCATCGAAAAACCACGACACATCGAAGTGCAAATTCTGGGTAAGGAGTGTGCGCGTTACAGTGGTACAGGGAAAGGTAACAGGCCTGGGTGTGAGCAAACAGGCTGAGGTGACTTCCCTGAGTGTGCTTGTGATAACTAGTGATACACCTTTATGTGTGTACACCTGTGATGTAGACAATAAGTTTGGGAACGAGATACACCTGTGCGTGTACCTGTGATGTTGGTGATGAGGACAGGAATGTGATACACCTGTGCGTGTGTACCTGTAATGTAGGTGTTAAGCACAGGAACGTGACACGCCTGTGTGTGTGCATCTGTGATGAAGATGATGAGCACTGTAATCTGATACACCTGTATGTGGGCACCTGTGACGTAGGTGATAAGTGCTGGTACGTGATTCTCTTGTATATGTGTCTGACATGGGTGATTAGTGTGGGAACGTGATGCATCTGTATGCGTGTACCGGTTACGCAGGTGATAAGTACGGGAATGTGATACACCTGTATGAGCGTGACTGCTCCATCCAGAGGAGGCACCAGAAGGTGGTGGAGATCGCCCCTGCTGCCCAGCTCGACCCTCACCTCCGGGACCGACTGACTGCAGACTCTGTCAATCTGGCCCGCCAGGTAAGGACGTTTGTGCCAGAAAACACACTCGTGTGTGCGTGCGCGTGTGTGTGTTTTTTTTTTTTTTGCGTGTGTGTGCTGGGCCAGTCCCCCTCTCTCCGCTTCCCCTCTCTGTCGCACACCGTCCAGCAGCTGTTGGACTCTAGTCTGCAGGACTCGGTACATTACTTATTCTGCTGAAATGGCAACTTGCAGTTAATCAGGCTAAGCAGGGGCTCATCCACTCAATTGAGAAATATTAGGTTAAGAGTGTTGATCGACAGCTGCACTGATCATATTGGGCAAATGTGCTATAAACCCTGCTATTGGCTACCCCACTCAAGGGGAGAGTTATTTCGCTCTGTGGTGTGTGGGAAATGTGGGTAGAGTAAAGGTAGACGGTGACTGGTTTTGGGAGGGGAAAAAGAGAAGAATGGGGGTATCTGGGAAAGAGGACTGAAATGTGTTGATGTGTGCAGTTCCTCACTGTCCAGTAGATGGCAGCGCTGCTACACAGACTCAAGCGCTAAGACTGAGTCGGCAATGTCAATGCGTCTGAGTGAGGCTGCTGTTTATAGCTGGGCTCAGTTTGCCAGAGGAGTAATGAAATTATCGAAGAGTCAGAATATTAAAGTACTGCCATGTGTTCCGTCAATCCATGAACTTAGCCAGCTAATTTAAAAAATTAGTTGTGCAGTACCTTCTGGCTGCCGAATTGTGCCGATCAGCTAATCCAGGTGGTTGAATCAAAGCACTGGACGGGACTTAATTGCCGCTGCAAAAGAGATTGTTTTACCCTCGGGCTTTGCTTGTATGTTTGTTTGTTCGGTTGTTTACAATATTAAAAAAAAGTTGCAGACAGATTTTATGACATTTATATTAGAGGTGTGTCTTGGCCCAACTTTGAAGTGATATTATTTTGGGAGTGATCCAGATCAATTTCTGGATCCTGGGATTTTTTTTGTTTACTTGTGGTGGTACATGATAACGCAACACGTTTGTGTCCTAGATATGTGAGGATCTGTTGGGCCTTGGCAGAGGTATGCGCACTCTGAGTGCTCTAGGTCAATCCTAGTGGTTCTGTAAACATTGTCTCTCCTGTGAAGAGTCGTGCCCGGGTTTTTCTGCCAGATTTCTGTTGAGGTGACGATTCATGAGGCTTTGGAGAGCTCTGGTGGGGTGTAGTGGGCACAGTTAGCCTATAGAGGGGGCTGTTCATTCTCTGCTTGGCTGTCCAGTGAATGTTACCCTGGCAGATTGTAATCAGGGGTTTGGGTGTGAAGTCTGCCAAATGAAGCTTTGTGTCTGCAGATTAGTCTAGAAGTTAATTAAATTACATTTGTTTATCAGAGCTGGGTCAGCTCATAGGCTAGTGGCTTATTCTTTGGACTTGAATTCGGAAGCTTTTGGTTCAAGCTTTGGTTCCAGTGTATTTTGATCAGTGCTGCTGTGGGCTCTTGAGCACGGCCCTGAACCCCTCACTGCTCCAGTGGGGATTGGCTCCTGCTTGGTCCAACTGTGAGTCAGTTTAGACAAAAGAGTTAGCCAAGATAATCGTAAGGTTAATATGTGTGAATTCTGCAGCAGCGCAGCGTGTCTGGTTTCACAGAGGCGGTGCTGTTATAGAGGGCTTTGTGTGCTGATTAGTGCCTGCAGTGATGCAGCTGAATTTGGCTGTGAGTTTGACTGTTCAGCATTACCCATCTGTCAGGTGTTCCCTCTCTCAGACAGCAGGGGGCGCTGCAGTAACGTACACACCATACACTGTCGATGTTGCAGACACTCCTGGGCCGTCTGTCTGCCTCTGTGTGTGTGTCATAGACTGTATAAAAACATGGATGAAGCAACCATGACGTCAACCATTCAGCATACCATTGGGGGAAACCTTGTTTTTTTGGCAACTTGAACAGCACCATTTTGTCATATTGAAACCGGATGTGATTCCTATTGGATGAGAGCATGAATGGAAGATCCAGGGAGGAGCGAGGGGTGGATCTATGGGATGGATCTGACCATATGTGATGAGAACCAGAGGATAGCTGTGCCCCCAAAGCATATTTAGCTTTATCCTTTATTTTAGTCTATTTGGGACCATAATTTACAAAAATGCACATCATGATATATGAAAGGAGAGTTGAAAGTTGTGATAGATACCATAACAGTATGTGGAAAATCATTGAAATAATAAATCTGGTGGGAAAGTAGGGTTATTTTCTCAGACTTCTATAGGATTGAACTGCTCTCTGCAACCACTGATCTCGCCTTCTGCTGGCCATTAAATAGAATGCAATTTTAAGGGCTTTCCCCATTGGCTTTGCTTTTCAGACCCTGTTGCTGCGCCCGTCTTTTTATACAGTCTATGGTTGCTTTATCATGGTGCTCTCTGTGGCCAGCCGGGGCACTGCAGTCTGCTTGACATGCCTGTAAGAGCAGAGTTGGTAGCGTTAGCGGATGGACTGCTGAGAGAATGCCAGTGGGGTCTGACTGCTACAGGGGCTGGGGGTCAGGTTTACGGAGAGCAGGATGTGGAAATAATGGGGATGTAAAGTATTAGGGGTCAGTTTTATGGACAAATCTTTACTCTGTTAGCGTAGTAAATGTAATTTTGAGTACCGATTCTGCACACGCACACAATGGAGATTTGTGTAGGATTGAGTTTAGCCAGTGTCAGTGCAAATATAGCCCTGGGATTTGCTTTTCTAGATCATGGCTAACACTGCCCCTGGTCGGTTCACAGTGTGATTTACAGCCGAAGACTTTCAATTTGGATGGCGATCGCACTCCGTGGCTAGGGCGTATTGACCTGTCGACCGCCGGCATCCCGCTGTGGGCTAGAACGATCTGCCTAATGATTTCCGCTAAAGCCTTGCAATGCATCTAATTCCTGACCCGCTACCGGCTAACTGGCTGCAGCAGTGCACCCTGGGATAGCCCCTGAGGTTTCTGCTGCTATGGCTACCCATTCTCTTGCTGAGCTATTAAATGATTTCCTCCCTGGAAAACACTGCTATAAAACATTTTTAAATCTATTCTATACTTCCTGTCCCATCTTAGCATTGTTTTGCCAAATTTGCCAGTTCCTTTGCCTTTGTTTTTTTACTCTGGAATGTGATTGGTCAAGGCCCCCTGGCTTTTGTGATGTGGGATAGGTGTGGCTGAAGTGCCTCATGGGGAAGATGCGTGTGACTGCATGACCCATTCATCACCATAGAGATGCGCCATATTGGTAATGATCAAAATGGTTTACTATATAGAAACTCACCATAACATCTATCCCTCATGTTCGCTTGCCCTTATGCTTTCAGTTTCGAGAGTTCCCAGTGGTTTTGTCTTCATTGTGTGTCCTGGTCCGACTGCATTTTCACCTGTTAAAGGGCGTCTGCTCCTCTGAACAGAATAACTATGACCATCTTCACAGGCACCATTTTGCATTTCTGTTTGTATCCAGCCAAGGGCTGTTGCTACCATGTGACATTACATTAGAGCGGAAGTGATGAAATGCTAATCTTCCCCACAATGGATGACGGCAAACCAGATCCACCAGCTGAAGGGCGTCTTTCTAAAACCTCAGCCTCGTAGTCGGTCATTTTCTCCTCTGGAAAGCGGAGAAGTGAAGAGAGGAACTGAGAGACAGGTCGGAGATGTAAATCGAGCTCTGAGTGGGCTGGGCTGAGACGACTGGTTGAAAGGGAGCCGCAGCGAGGTTTAAAAATCCTTTGACGTCCATCTCTGTGGTTCAGCACATCCTGCTCTCCTTCTCCTTACATTTACATTTCATCCCTCCCTCCACCTCTCCTGAGGTCCCCTGTTGTCCGTCCGACGCCCCCGTATCTCAGAGCCTGTCAGTGCCTCGTGTTTTAATAAAAATCATTAATACCGTCACCTTGAAAGGGAGAAAATGGCGTCAGGCCCATAAAGAACAGGCTTTATATAACGGCAGGGAAATGGACAGGTATTTCGATGGCGAGTTTTATGTGCGTGGTTAGGGTGAGTTATCGCGGAGGTGGTCGGGTACTAAAGGTTATTTTTAAGGCTCGCGGCGGTCGCAGTGAGTGAATGCGGTACTCACAGTGAGTTTTGGCTGCTCTTGACCTCGACAGGTTGAGGAGCAGGGGAGCTGCTTTTTTAATTTTTTGGGGTGTTTTTATTGGTCAATAACTGTGCCGACCTCACGAGCCAGGCATTTTAGAGCCATTAACCCAGCGTACTTTGTTGAACATGGGCGCGCTCCTTCTCAACGCTCTTAGTGCCATAGAACAGTCATCTCTACTCCTGTTAGCCATCAATAAAATGAGGCATTTCATTTTTCAACCAGCTAAATTCAATGTCTGGTTGAAACCTCCAGCTCTTCGGCGGAGCATGGCGGGTCTGATTCGACATGAATCTTATTTTTATGTTCTGCCTCTCACTCTTGGCTCTTGTGACATCACCACTGAGATCATCGAGTGATGGCATGAAAGAATGCAAAACCAGCTGCCTGATTGAGGCAGTTAGTCATTTTAACCCCTTTGCGCAGAAGCCAAATCTGGGTATTTAGGTGTTACCTTATTTAAGGCTTTATAATTTAAGATTACAGTTTCACAGACAGAAAAACTTTGGCTCAATAGAGTCTAGACACTTGAAGCATTTAGACCCCCATCGTGTTTCAGTTTATTTTTATGATTTTGGTAGAGAAAAAGGGCTTCAAACACAAAAAATCTTGATGAAAATTAAACTTTGAAATTGCAAAAAAAAAATAATACTGACAATTGAAAAACTGCTGGGGCTTAAAACTGTACATTTCTGGGATCATATACTTCTTGACTGCAAGTACAATTCATCTTGAACATTACATTCTAGATTACCCGCTTGCTATGAGCCAAATTAGACAGCTATCCAGGTGTCTCCCCAAAGTCTGAGATCCATCATAAAGTTGCACTGTCAAATCATAAAATAATCATATATGTAACCCAAATTAACTTTTGAGGCATGAAATTCAGCATAAACTAATGATTTTCGGGTTGAGTTTAGCATGAATTTATCAATATCAGTGCAGTTGAACATCAGTGGTCACCAGTTACCTCTCCAAACACACGACGTGCCTTTTCTCCATAATAAAGTTTACAATTATGTCCATTTTTCTTCAAAGTCCCCCAAGCATTAAATAAACTGCAGATTAAACAGCCAGAACATTCACCTTGCAATGAAAAGCTAACCACTCTCACATCCGAGCTCATAACCTTACGCCTTATAAGGGTAAAAACTCGCAAACTCGGTAATATCTGAATTCTGAAATATATCTTATTTAACAGAAGAGAAATCCCACTTTCAGGAAAAGTCAAACGACATATGCCTCCCTAGATTCAACAGAATGGTGCAATGAATGTACTGAGGGTTCTACCGACGTGCGTGGGCTGCATGCATTTGGAGAAACGAAAACCTCAGCATTCGATGTCTTTAAACGCGGTATAAATTCTACAGTAAAAAGCCATATTGAGCAAAATGCATACAGAGTAGAAGTATATCCTGTTTTCCTCATTGATGCCCTCCTCCAGAGACGGATGTATCGGGTAGAAGGAACCCTCTAGCACTGTTACATTCGGAAAAATTCCCATTGACCGCGTCCATACAACATTTAAATCTCGGAAATGAAACTGAACACTTCAGGCCGGTTTCGGGTGTCTTTTTTTTTCTTTGAAATCGCATCATTTTCAGCTGCGAAACCGTGGCCAACATTTGAATAATACAACCGACCTTACTTTTACGCTCAGATTTGTATCCTATTCTTATTGTCCGATCAATGTATTTCAGTTATTGAGGAAAGTTTAAACACTCAGGAATTGGATAAGAAACTATTCAATCAATACATCATTACTGAGGAAGCTTCACGAGGGCGTGAACTATAACTATGCAGTTACGCAGATGAATCTGAGTATATAATTGTGTGACTGGCTATCGACACCAGTACTTGGGTGGATATAAGGGAGTGCTAAATTTGTCAATGGAGGAATCTACGCGTTAATCCATGGGAGGGAACTACGCATTTTTTGTGTGTGATGACTGTAATTGACAGTAGAATGTGAGAGAATCAATACCGTGTCGGATTTTTTTTTGCTTCACAAAACGTATTTTTTACCCACTAACTGAAATACTGTTGGCTCACTGTAGCTAAAGTGGTTGCGACAGTTTTTTTTTTCTGTCGCAAGTGATAATTTTTTGAAACTACTGGATCGATACTATGGGCAAGGATATTGACCAGTTTGCAGTGCTTGAATTGGAATAAAAAGTACTCTGACTAAGAAGCTCCGAAAAACCAATACCTTACTGTAGAACCGCATTACATTCCGCCCCAACACAGCAGAGACCACTATCTTAACTAGTATTACTTTAGCTCCCACATTCTCAATTTACAAGTAGATCTTTGATAATGTCATGAGTAATTATGAATTTAATATCATATAGGCTACCTAACATTCATGTGACATATTGGTGATAATGACAAAATTTTGCAGAAAAAAATAAGACTAGCTACAACAGAACTTCAGCTTTCTCAAAACGGTTGTCATAACGGTACATGGTATGAGAATATTCCACTCAATAGAATCATTTTATTTGTAGTGTATGATGCTTTTTACAGAAATCAGGCCATTTCCAAGCAAGACAATTTTAGGAAGTGAACCAACATGCATATAATTACCGACTGAGTGGACCTTAAATTACCTGGCAGAATGACACATGCAACATGGCAGGACAGATTAACATGGCAGTCCAATGTTAACAGACAGGCAAGCATACACAGGTTAATAATGTAGAATACAAACCAATTGAATAATGGACAATACGTCAGTGTTTCACACTGGTTCATAGTTTTCACTGCCACCACCACAAGTAACCTAAGTGCATCAAAAACAGTCATGAGTGGAGAAAAACGTACCCACCCCACAAGAAGCATTTCTTGACGAGCCATTTGTTGTTCTTACAGAAATAAATTCGGGTCGTCATCCGGGAAAATCGCTTTCGTTCTGCATTGTTCGCACGACTAAGCCAAGCCAACATCCTCGAAATCGCACTGCTTTCCGTTACAAGTGACGACTGGCTAAATAATGATTTTGGAACGCTCTGTATGCACGTAAATTCGCGCGATGCGGTAAAACGTTGCATTTTGTGTAGACGTGCCTTTATAAAATAATATATAATTGGCTTGAATTTCACTTGTCGTTCTTATGAACTACAACGGAAATTGGTTTTTTTTAATGCACTCGTGCGGAAGACTGTATGGTTGTGGCAGAAAGTTCACTCTGTATGAGTCAAGTCACCAAACGAGGTTTACCGTTACTGTGGTTTTATTGAACTGTCAGAATAAAGCTCAAGCCAGATACACAACATTGAAAGGAGCTTGCTGATCGGATCACGTCACTCACGTACGGTGGCCGGTTGTAAACATATAATGCAAACCTAGAATCATTTACCAAATAATCTACATCCCTTCTTTTTAGTCAATAATACATATAAACAATTTGAAGAACTCTACGAGACAGTAAGTCCCTTTTTTTTTTTTTTAAATTACCATAAACTGGTTCTGGAAGAGCATTTAACTCGATATATCAACTTCAACTTCACTTTGACATTTTAGTTTGATTTGGTTAATGAGCATGTCCCAACAGAGTAGTAGTGCATATATTCAACTGATATAATATTATTGAAATCCAACTATGCTGTCAGAATAACATTGGGTATTAAACACTAGACAGAAAATTGCTGAACCTGACAGAGGGTTTTTTTTTTTATTTTTTTTTTACCAACCAGGGCAGTCTCTCTTCACAGGTATCTTGGGTTGGGCTTGCAGATGCGACCTGAACGCGTAGTGTATAATCCACCGTTCTGGATGGGGACCTGCACAGGGAAGTCAGGAGTGGGGGTGGGAGTAGATTGGGTTGGGGAAGGTGGCTTTGTGGTGGTGGGCCTTGGTGTGAGTGGTGTGTGTGTCATGCCTCCCACCCGGGTCGTGGTGCCGTAGCTGAGGCGGTGGAGGCTCTGCCACAGGGAGGATGTGGCGACGGTTTCTCCTGTAGGTCTTGCCGTTAGCCTGCATGACGTAGGACCGAGGCTCCTTGCTCACCTCAGAGTGCCAAGTTTGTCGTAGCCCTTTTCCGTCTGCATGCGGACGACTTGCCCCTCCTGTAGAGGCTGCAATGGGCGGCTGGACTTGTCGTAGTGGCGCTTCACTGTCAGTCTTTTGTTGAGGAGCTGGTCGTGGATGTGCCTGCCATACCTCACGGCAGGCTGCAACAGTTTGGTGCTCACTGGAATGTCAGCGCGAGTCTGTCTGGACATGAGGCGCTCAGCTGGAGACCCCAGTGCCATGTTACGGGGGACGTTTCTCAGGTTGAGCAGGTTGAGGAAGACGTCGGTGCCATCTCGGTGCGATTTCTCCATGAGCTGCTTGGCACTGCGCACAGCCCTCTCGGTGAGCCCGTTCGATTGTGGGAACTCGGGGCTGCTTGTGGTGTGAGTGAAGTCCCATTGTCTGGCAAACTCCTGGAACTGCTGGCTTGTGTACTGTCGACCATTGTCAGTGTACAGTGTGTGTGGCACTCCATGGACAGAAAAATGTCTCCTCATCTTTGTGATGACTGCAGTCGATGTCATGTCGCGGAGGAGGTCCACCTCGAACCAGCCAGAGTAGGAGTCCACAAGGACTTGGTAGTGTTTATCGTGCCAGTCGAAGATGTCAGCTGCCACTGTAGACTATGGCAGGTCTGGGACAGGGTGAAGTTCAGTGGTTCCTTCTGCTGATGTGGTTTGGTGCTGTTGCACACGGTGCATGAGAGCAGCTCCTCTGTAATGTCCTTTCACATGTCCGGCCAGAAGACAACACTTCTGGCTCTGCGCTTGGTCGCGTCGACCCCTGGGTGGCCTTTGTGGACGATACCGATGTATTCTCTGTGCAGGGAGCTGGGAATAACAGCTTTGTGGCCCTTCATGATGACGCCGTCATCCACACTGAGCTCGTCCCGGTAAGGAAAGAAAGGCGCGATGGCAGGCTGGAGCTGGCTTTCTCTGGATGGCCACCCTCTGTGGATCACTGAGCTGAGGGTTTGTAGCACGTCATCCTGTGCTGTGTGCCTTTTCAGTTCCTCGAGACGGGCCGTGGAGATACACTCCATCGTCATGACCTCGAACTCTGTGGTCTCGGACTGGCTCTGCGAGGTCGTTGTGCTTGGAGCTCTGGAAAGAGTGTCGGCGAGGTACATGTGTTTGCCCTTTTTGTAGATGAGGCTGATGTCATGGCTCTGCAGGGGTAGTAGCATCCTCTGGAGACTGGCAGAAGCGGCGTGGATGGGCTTCTTCACTATGGTGACCAAGGGCTGGTGGTCCGTCTCTACGATGATGGGTTTACCGTAGACATAGTCCTTGAATTTGGTGCTGGCGAAAACGATGGCCAGTAGTTCCTTCTCGATTTGGGCAAACCATGTTTCGGTGTCTGTGAGGGCACGTGAAGCGAAGGCGATTGGTCTGCCGTTTTGCACACAAGCCGCACCCAGGCCATGGGATGACGCGTCGCAGGTAAGTGTGACTGGGTCCTTGACGTCATAGTAAGCCAGGACTGGAAGGGTAGACAGACAGGCTTTTAGACTGTCGAAAGCCTCTTGGTGTTGCTGGAACCAACACCATGCAGTGTCTTTGTGGTGAGCTGCCTCAGGGGTGCCGCGATCTCGCTGAGGTTCTGGATGTACTTGCCCAGGTAGTTGACCATGCCAAGGAACCGCTGCAGGGAAGTAACGTCCGTGGGCACTGGCATCGCGTTGATTGCTGCTGTTTTGGTGGGGTCAGCTTTGAGGCTATCACGGGTGAAGATGTGTCCCACATAGGATACCTTGTCTAGCCGGAATTTGCACTTGGCAGGATTTAGCCTGAGGTTCACCTGTCTTGCCCATTCGAGTACGTTGTGTAGGTTGGCGTCGTGCTCAGTGACTCATCGCCCTGCGATGATGATGTCATCGACGATGATGGGTATGGTATAATGGGTAACGATGATGGGTGAGCATGGGTAACCTGCGAACAGCTGTTCCATGGAGCGCTGAAACACTTCGCTGGCAGAGTTGATGCCAAAGGGCATACGCAGGAATCTGAAGCGCCCAAATAGGGTACTGAAGGAGGTCAGCATGGAAGATTTCTTGACTAAGCGTATCTGCCAGAAAGAGTCCTTGGCGTCCAGGACGGAGAACACTGTCGCTCCTGACATCTGTGCAGCTACTTCTTCAACGCTGCGCATTGGGTGGTGGGGCCTCTTCAGTGCTGTGTTGAGGTCTTTTGGGTTGATGCACAGCCTGATCTCGTGCTTGTCCTTCTTGTGTGCTGCTACCATGGAAGACACCCAGTCGGTTGGCTCTGTGACTGATGTTATGACGCCAATGTGCTGCATGCGCTGAAGCTCGCCCCTGACTCTCTCTTGCATTGCAACCGGAACACAGTGGGCAGGGCGGACTACAGGGTGTACGTTGGGGTCCAGCTTCATGGAGTAGGTGACAGGGAGCTCTCCCAGATCGTCGCCAAACAGATCCTTGTACTGGGCTAGCACCTGTGAGCTGAAGTCGGTGTTGCTTTCCACGCTGACCTGGTGGACATCAGGGCTCATTTTGACAATGCCCATGTTCTTGCACGCCCTAAAATCTAGCAGTGGCTGCACCTCCCTATTCACCACGAAGAAAGGAAGGGGGTGGCACTCGTCCTTTAAGCGGCATGGCAGTGTGACCGTGCCACTAGTCTCGATCCTGGTGCCTCCATAAGCGACAAGGCTGACAGTTTTCCCTTGCTTAATCAGTTGCTCTCCATTCCTCAGTCTTTAGTGACATCACATTGCATCTGGCTCCAGTGTCAAATTTCATTTCAATGTGCTTGTTGTTAATGTCTATGGTAACAAATCCCTCATCTTTCTCGTCTGTCTCGGAATTAACACAGTCCACCTGCCTATCGATCTCCACACCATCCACATATGTCTCATATGTGTGGAGCTGACTGTTGTTTGTGTGTCAGTAAACTACTTGGGGCCGGCTTAACGGCGTCAACACTGGTGGTAGCTGTTGCCAGTGCTTTGCTGCTCTCTTCGGTCATTTCATAATGCGGGCGATTGAAATGGCTTTGGTTAAAGCTAGCTCACTATCCCTCAACAGGGCTTTCCTCAAAGTGTCACTGGTGACTCTACATACGATGCGGTCACAGATAAGCTCATCCGTTATTTCTCCGAAGTGACAACACTTGGCCTTAATTCTCAGGTCGCTAATGAATGATTCAATAGTCTCACCTTGCCTCTGATTTCGCGTGTGAAACTTGTGTCTGTCCATCCTCCTGTTGTTTTGAGGATTGCAGATTTCCCGGAACTTTCTTTTCAGACACTCCGGATCCTCTCTGGACTCTATAGGGATGACGATCCTGAACCCATCTTCCTCAGGAACGCGTACCGCTAGGGCATAGACGAACGATCGTTCCCTCTCAATAGCCTCTGGTCCAGCAATGTTGAGGAGGATGTGAGCCTGGGTCTTTGCTGGCTTGTCGAATTGTGCAGCGGCAATGAAAATGTCGTATTCCCTTTCAAACCCTCGCCAATTCTCGGCGATGTTCTCGTTGAAAACGAGGGGGTCGGGTCTGCGAAATCCCTCTGCCATTACCGGAGGAAGAAGAGTAGCAGCTAGCTCGTTTCTGAGGTAAATAAAACGCGACAAGGAAAACACTACACGTAAAAAAAGAAAAGGAACACTACCCATACACAGTAACGACAAAAATTACAGCTAGAAGGTTCATCCCACTTCTGTTACCATGTAGAAAGTTCACTCTGTATGAGTCAAGTCACCAAACGAGGTTTACCGTTACTGTGGTTTTATTGAACTGTCAGAATAAAGCTCGAGCCAGATACACAACATTGAAAGGAGCTTGCTGATCGGGCCGCTTCACTCACGTACGGTGGCCGGTGGTAAACACACAATGCAAACCTAGAATCATTTACCGAATGATCTACAGTTGTCTTGTGCAAATAAAAATAAATCAGATGCTGCTGAAAAAGAACAAATAAATTACCGCACAGACCGTAATTTGCAGCAACAATATGCGTACCTAGGCGTGTCAAAAGGTGACGGTACGCTGAAGGTGGTGATAAGAAATAACGGTGTGCAGAGCGGTAAAAATCAGAGATGGCGGTACTGTGCACCGGTGAGAACCGACCCATTTCAAGCACTGCCAGTTCGCACATTAGGCTTAGCTGAGGAGTTTCATTCATGCAACTCCTGAAAAACAGGAATTGAAGGGATCTTCTCCATACTCCAAATCAGGGGTCCCCAATCTTTCCATGAAAGGCTGGTGTGGGTGCAGGCATTCATTGCAGCCGCGCAGCCACACACCTGGTTCTACTAATCAAGCTTATTAGCAAAGAGTCCAGGGGTTGATTAGTGGTATCAGGTGTGTAAGTGCTTGGTAGCAATGAAAGCCTGCACCCACACAGCCCCTTTCTGGGAAAGATTGGGGACCCCTGCCCTAAATCAATTTCAATTTATTTGTATAGCGCTTTTCACAGATAAACTGTCACAAAGACGCTTTACAGTCAGAGGAGAGTTACTGAAAGGGCAGTGCCCAGCCTATTCCCACTACAGCAAATGAGGCAAAAAAAACTCCCAGTAGGGAGAAAAATCCTCAAACAGTGATGAGAAAAAACTCCCCAATGGGAAGAAATCTCAGGAGGAACCCGGCTATAGTGGGGAAGCCCATCCTCCGCGGGCTAGCTAGTTGATAAGAAGATAATGACAATACAGTTCCATTAAAGTCCATCTAAACGGTGCTAAATCGTGTTTCAGCTCTGCCTGCTTGTGAATATTCAATAACTGATCCGGGCGTGCCATCTGGTGGTTGAGTACTGTAACTACTGTTTGCAAACAAGACAGGTAGCGCGCGCAGCTTGGCAACGGAAGTATGGCGGATCTTATATAGCTTGTCAAGCTATGCGAGGACATTCTACCTAAACAAATTTACTTAGACAAATAGCTACTAATTTCCAGATCTGTATGGTCTCAGTGAGTGGGTAGATGACGTTAGTTAGTGTCCCAGAATGGATTGATGTGCGTATATATACCCATTTGATCGAGAAACCTACCGTGTACACTAGGGAGGAACTACGAGCATACAATACTCTGGATGCTTATGACTACCAGTGCGTTATCTGTGGACGACAGACTTGGAGTTTTGTGTCTCGAAATCAGAGGTCCTTCCTTGTCTAACACAAGGGCATAAAACCGCCGTGTGTAACGCGTATAGTTTTTTTATTTTAAAGAACAGTAAACTACGTCCTGACAGCTAATTGTACCTGCATGGCAGGCAAAGTATTAGTTTGTATTATTGGCTTGCTAGTTGGCGAGTTTGACTGCGTAGTTGTCTTGCAAATATGAAATCTGCTTCGGTTTACCATCATTCTCACATATTTCATTTAATGTCTGAAACCGTGAGAAGCGCCTCAAAAAATTGGTCACAATAATTTCAACGGAGCAAAGCCCAATGGCAGCATGCGACACGCGTCAGATTTTTAGCTTGCCGGGACGAATGTCCGGAGAGCTATTGTCGTACCCCCGGCGTCCGCGTGCAGAAAAACTTTAACCTTGCCCCTCGGCGAGCTTTGTTGTCTTTCTGACAACTCTTGTTACTTTTCGCCATTGCTCAATTTCTAGAGCGTCAAGTCAATAGAAACGCATTTATCTTTTAGGTTATTTAACTATTTAACACTCTTATCGGAAACCTCACATGCAACCGATATACCTGCTTTTTAACCAAGCAGCAGTTTTGAGAGAAAATCCATCCAATTCATTGGGCGTTTAAAAGCATCAAGGCAACGTTCGTAGTTTGACTTGACACTTCGCTTGCGGCCAGTGGGCGTTATACGGATGTGATTCTCTCGGAATCCTGTAAAACTTGAGGCCATCAATGGAATATCAATTCTGACAGCCGTACACACAACAACCAGACATTTCGGTGCTGGTAAAATATCTAATCCAATGTTTGGCGATTGATAAATCGTCAGACTGAAATGGGGAGACCACTACTTTTGCCAAGATGCGCACGCACCTTTTTGATGTCAGCTGTAAATGGGTCCATAGGCACAAGCGTCTACATCTGCTGAAGGGGGTTAATGAATGTTTGGTTTTGTGAGCAATGTTGGATTTCAAGTGCCATTATAAGGAGGGTTAAACCTGTTTCTCCTAAATGTATCTCATGGCACTCTCTTAGTTGCTATATTTAAACCAATCAATGCATTTGTTTTGTCTTAACTGGTTGCTATCCTCTCTTAATCAATCAGAACAAGCCTTATAGATGACATTTGCATAAAAACATGGCATAGCTACACTCAAAAAATGTAAGTTTTTTTATCTATTAATCATAATGGCAGCAAATATTTTCGACCGAGTTAGATTCATCGGACTTAGGACATGCCGGAGCATGTAAACATAAATTTTTTTTAGCACCGAGTTGAAAAACTAAAGATATTTTGCAAATATGTTAGTACACTGGAGTCTCGACAGATTGTCTTATGATTTCCTTATAATTTTATCAATTAAAACTGCGATCAGATGCAAGTGACGTGTCCTTCAGCTTTTGTTGTAACATGCAGTTGTTCAGCTGATGGGATTAGCTGAGTTTTTTGTGAGGGTGCCATGAAAAAGTAGCTGGCGAGCTGAAACTGCCTTGGGAATGAGGGGCCCGGTACGCATTTCCCCTCGGAGGTAAAGGGTTAAAGAAAAGGTTAGCAGTAGAATGTGGGAATATTTGGCATGTTTTGTTTATGGTGCTGTATTTTTTCCTGCACTATGGCTGTAATCATTGACATGGTCTCTGTTCAATGAGGGGAAAAATGCACACAGGTGTCATTTCCAGCTGTGATGCCACCTCGACAGTAACCAAACTACCAGTCAGGTCTGCGCCATCGAGAAGAGCCCAGTTTTCGTGGATGTCTTTGACCCCTCTCTCCCTCCTTTGGGGGTGGCTTGGCCTTGCCGGGGGTCGGGGTGAATGGGGGCCAATTTGAGCCGTGCCCCGATTTTGTTTTCTGTACCTATGCAGCTGTTATCAGTGTTCATGGGCAGCTCATGACTCACACAGATTTCAGAGGGATCGTTTGGGCAGATAATTTACCTCTGCAAGGCCTCAGTGCCGGCGCTGTGTGCATATGAGAGCTGGTAGAGAGTGAATCCCAGTGTTTCTCACACCAGAGGGAGATTCTCTTTATATAAAATGGAAGTTAATACGTGAGCGCTGAACCCTGGAAACGAGGTTGTGCAAATGTTTGAGCTCATGAAGAGGGTACCCAGCTCTCTCTCTACTACTGCCACCAGCTGCTTTCGCTTGGCGGAAATGTGTGTGTGCCTGTGTGTGGGCGCGCGTGCCTGTGTGTGTGTGTGTGTGTGTGTGTGTGTGTGTGTGTGTGGTAACTAAAGAGCATGTCTGAGCTCTGAGAGAATGTGGTTAATTATTTTTAAACTCCAGAAATGACGTGCGTCATGAAGTGGAGAGGAGTTATCGTTATTGCAATGTATCTGAATGCAGCACGTTTTTCATTATTGATGTGTATCTTTATGCGGCACAGAATTAAGAGGTATTTGTGTTATTTATTTATTTATGATGTAATGTGAATATAGGCCACTGGATGGCAGTATTTACCTTTTTTTTTATTCAGCTCAGACTGGAGCTATGTTTAGACATGTCCTGGACATGTCTGGGGCAAGTCCCCGAAAAGTAAAAAAAAAGGTCTAAATGTGGGTGGGGTCTGCAAAAGAGTATATAAGGAAATGAATTGAGACAGTAAAGTAGTAGGAGAAATTGCAAGGAGAAGGATACATGTGACCAGACCTGTCATTCTGTTCAAGACCTGTGAAGTTTCTTTTGTGGATTTTTGCCTGTGTTTAAGTTTTTTTTCCTCACCCAGGACATCACCAAGCCGCCCCACAAAAAGGGACTGTAAATATTTCTTTTTGTTTTTGTTATAATCAATTTGGTCAGTAGATTAGTTAGTTAGTTGTTATTAGTCTTTGTCTGTTTAATTAAATGAGTTTTAGTTGTTAAAACTGTGTCTGTCATCCCTTGCTGTTGCTGTTGCTGTTATGTTGTAAATGTAAAAACAAATTGGGGCCATAACAATGAAAACTGGATCCTCTTTTTAGTGATCTGGTGCAGTTGGCACCTGTGGCTCTTCTGTACTTCCATGTTTCTGTGTTGAAGCAGTTTGGCAGATGTGACAGAATCCTCTGTAACAAGGGACTTTCTCACTGTGAACAGATGAATGCAGAACAGTCATTTCTGTTTGGAGCTTGATACTCTGTTTATTGTGTTATATTGTTATTCACAGAAAGGTAAGGTAAACAATCGGGTGCTTCAGACTGTAGTCTTTCCTGATCTCACGCTCCGGAACCTTCCAGACTTGTTTGAGGTGTGTAACACACCGGCTTCAGTGGACTACTGCAGATATAAAGGGCTAAGCCCCACCCCGCCCCCACAGCATCCATTCATCCTCTATACCGGTTCTTCCTCACTATGGTCACAGGGGAGCTGGAGCCTGTCCCAGCTGACTCTAGGCGAAGGGCACGGACCCACCTGGGCAGCTTACCAAGCCATCGCAGGGCGCACACTCTCACCCTCATACTTGGGGGCAATTTAGCATCTGCAATCAGCCTGACCTTAGCATGTCTTTGGACTGCAGAAGGAAACTGGAGTATCTGGAGGAAACCTGCGTGTTCACGGGGGAGAACTTGCAGACTCCACACTGAGTGGCCCCAGGCCGGATTGGAACCCGCAACCTTCATGCTGTGAGGCAGCAATGCTAACCACTGCGCTACAGTGCCCCACAGCATATTTTTAAATTTGCCCACAAAGGTAATATAACATATTTCTTTCAGATTTTATTGTAATCAGTACTCCTCTAGTGTTTCGGCTGATAACCCACAAAGTTTGTATCAGTGCTGCGAGTCAGTCATATTACATTATTAATATTTCTCAGACAGTCATTATTAGTCCAGACTCATGCGGCAGGCTTGTATATGCATGAAACACTCACAGATTTGCCTGGGGAAAGGAGCGGAGCGGACGGGCAGGGGGGGTGGGGGACTAAAAATTGGTGCTTGTTTATGTGAGTTTTTTGTGTGAAATTAAGGACCGGTTCGCCATCTGTTGCCTGAGTGGAAATGAACAGAGAGTTGGAGTTTGAAAAGAGAGAAAGTGACACATGGAAATTAAACAAGGACTTCACCAAGCAGTAAACAAGCTTTTGCCACACTGGTCACATGGGCGGAACTGGCCCATTGAAGCACACCGTGACCAAAAGCCTGCCAAAATGGGAGAAGGGATGGGGAGAGCTCTGATCGTGGTGTGTAATCATAGGCCAGCTGAGGCCATGTGACCTGCAGCAGAAGGAGAAGAAAGGGATTTGATTGGTTAGAGTTTAGAGTGTCATAATTGTCTTCATTGTGAGTCTGAATTTAGAACCATTTCAGTTATTGCATTTGGCATTGAGAAACCTGACTGAGTTGTGGCATTACAGCAAGCATTTCAAAGCCACCACAATCAATAACTTTTCCCCTCTATGTAGCAGGAATGTAAGCAGATTTGACATGATTTTCAATGAAGTGGTTTGAGTTATTGCATTTGGGAATATTAAATCTGACCTGACAATGGCGATACAGGAAAGGCGGTTTTGCAGGGTATAGGCAAATTTGCCCACAGCCCAATATGAACCATCTGCTGGTTATGTGTACCCACTTGTGGGACTGTCCAGAAAATAGATTTGAAATGTGAAGTTTGCATACAGGAAGTGAACTGTGACCAATTTAGTGATTTCAAGATTTAGTGGGGCAAGGCCTCAAAGTCCATATTTAAACCATTAATGATTATTCTGAAAAACCAGATGATTTTTAATGGCTAAACAACAACATGACGAACATTTTGATACCAAACATAAGTACATAAGTGAAAAACTAAAGAATTGTCAGGCAATTTTCCATTGGAAAAATACATCTGTCTTGATGCTAAATGTTAAAGGAGAATTCCGGTGTGAAATTGACTTGGGGTGTATTGAAACATGATAACGAGTACTAACTTTTGTCGAATACCCCACCTCCTTACGCACACAACATTTTGAAATACATGGCTTTTTAGCCGAAGCTCCCAACAGGCTTACAATGGAAGTAAATTGGGCATAGAGTTGCCATGCAAAGAAATCTCTATTTTTTTCATCATTAACATGGCTCAAAGTAGCTCCACACTTCATTGGTAGAATTCTGAGGGCCCTGACATTTAAAACGTGGCACTGAACTTTGAAAACGCACAGGTAGATTATTAAAAAAGGCTGTTCACGCAGACAGTACCTTGAGGTAGTTTCCAGTCGCCTCCATCTTGAAACTCAAGATAAGTCAGTTGACGAGCACGAACGAATGGGAAGGATAGGGTAACAGATTGCAATCTATTCATTCGTGTTCATCAATCGACTAAATACATGCCATGTAAACATGGAACAAGGGTTTTCTGATTAACCATGAAAATGCTGTTGTAGTCCGTGGAAAACGCAAACCAGACTTCAAATTAGCATATCGTCGGCCTGCTGATAAAACCTCGTATCTCCAAATTGATAAGTAACAAAAACTCGTATGTCCACTATTCTTCCATTCAAAATGAAACTTTTTTTGTTTTGAACTGTATTTATCAATTTATATTATTTTGTTATTATTTTTTGATTTTATATTTATTTTTTATTTTCCTGTGAAGTTTATCATTTTGAAGATACAAGGTTTTATCAGCAGGCAGACGATATGCTACTGTAATAGTAGGCCTGTGTATGTCTGTATCAGTTACAAGAAGTAATGCAGACATCTTTTTTATTTCTTACTCTAGCCACCATGGCATCAAAGCTGTGCAAACAAACAAATTGCCACGATAATGAAATAACAAATAAAGAATTTAGCGCTTATCAACCAACGTAATCAGAGCATTGAAAATGTGCCCCTCCTACACCAGCCTGTTTGATCCGTGGAAGACAGGGAAGAAGACAAATAGAGAACATTCTAGTCACACAAAAATTACAATCAAAGACCGCTTATATGATCTCATTTAGAAATTGCGCACTTGAAATCTCAAACTATTCCGATGTCAGGTTTGCAACTTAAGTACATGGAAACACGTTAACAAAGGATTCTTACCCCGCATGCGGTCACCCCTCCGCCCCGAAACCGCCTCAGCAGTCGCACAATTCCATGTCCGTAGCCTATTATGTCCCATTTGATTTGAGCGAGACATTCACTTGAACTTGTGCCTATAGTACTTTATTATAATCAATTATCCCATTTACTGATAATGATTCTTCCCATGTCGGCTATTCTTTATTCGCTAAAATTGATTAACAAATGGGTGGTGCTTTGGTATTGGCCAGGGTAGGGCTCAATCTAGAGTAGCCTATTTAATAATATTTTTATTCACACATTAAAATACACAGTGTTATCAATGGTTTAAAAAAGAACTAGGCTTATGCCGTGGAAGGCAACGGCTTGGGGTGTATCCCCGAACGCCCCCTATCCTCCACTTCCCCAATCCTTGAATAGACCTTGAATAGACTTTCATTTGAACTTAATTTCAGGTCAGTCGGTCAAATGGTTCTGAAGACATGGCGAAAATGGTAATTTTCTATCACAAAGCACCACCTGGTGGCAAAATGTTGAACCATACAGGTATGATGTCATCATGTGACATGTTCTGAGGTCATGACCTTGCAGTTGCACATAGTTTCATGTCAATTGGAGAAATAGTTCCAAAGATATAGCAAAAATGGTGAATTTTATATGACAAAGCTCCACCTTGTGTCAAAATTTTCAACCAAACAGGTATGTCATCGTGGGACACATCCTCAGGTCATGACCTTTCATTTGCACTTGATTTGAGGTCAATCGGACAAATATTTCCCGAGATATGATAAAAACAGTGATTTTTTTTTTTCAGTTTTTGGCCCCTGGTGGCCAATCTAGAAATTGTAAATTGTCCAAAATCGAATCAGTTCTTCCTCTTTATGATACTAACTTATATGCAAAACTTGGAATTTCTAATTGAAATATTATTGCAGTTATCGCGTCAACACTGAAATCAGTTTTTGGCCCCTGGTGGCCAATCTAGACATTGTAAATTGTCCAAAATCAAATCAGTTTTTCGTCTTTATGATACTTACTTATGTGCAAAATTTGGAATTTGTAATTGAAATATTACTGAAGTTATCGCGTTAGCACTTACTGTGGCGGCGGCGGTCGGACCAAAACATAATATCCCCCGGAACGCCATTCGGCGTTCGGGGATATAATTACAAAGACACGAGTTGGTTTATACAGATATCCTCAATTAGAAAATCAATCTCCTCCCTCGTGAGAATATCACAACTTTTTTGATTATCACGAACATATAGGGCAGTCGCATTTGTTAACAGAACATGAAGAAACTGATGGTGACGTCGAGCCAAAGCCGAAAACCAAATATCACAGATGTTGGTGTTGTATGGCAAGCTGGCACTGAAGACTGATCCGAGGAAGAAAGCTGCGAATTGTTCTGGATGTGACTGCGGTGGGGAGATGTATGTGCAGTATCCCTGATTTAAAGCATACATGGAGAGATCTGCGGGGCGCTGTAAAAGCCAGGCTCTCTGCACACCGGAGAAGTGGGCACGCAACCGGTGGTGGGCAACCATGATCCCCTGTGCATTTCACTGCACTGGAGGAGGAGGTGGCATCCACTCTTTCTGCAGTGGAAGTGCATGGAGCAGAACTTGGACCGTCAACGAACTTTGTCAGACACCTTAACACAGACCCATGTCATGCATGTATCACATCACCAGCCACTCTCTGGAACAACCCAGATGCCAGGACCGACAGCGCAGTTGTGACCACGGGTATGTTTTGTGGATGATTTCTGTGGCTGGGTCGGTTTTCCTCATGCACGGTCCAGAGGAAAGCGCTGGATGCACTTTGTGTTAGTCCCAGGATGTCCAAATAAAGCCGATATATGCGTGGTTGTCTTCGAGCTCGGTGCGCTCCTCTTACTCTTTCCCAATCACGTAAGAGTGCAAGCAAATGCAGGACTAGCATTTTGTTTTTAGATTTTGAGGGTGTGGTAGAATGATGGTCTTATGTATACTCTTATTAATTAATTGCTATGCGTTTGTAATTGAAATAATTGGAGAAGAGGCTGTTGCGTAATATCGTGATGATTTCGTTTGATAATTTATTATGGTTATGAGAAATGTAGTTTTGAAATAAGGAAGAACAATCTAATATTGAATGTCTCAACCTTTACCATGTTAAATAAAATAGAATTAATGTTAAAATTCAGCCTTTAACCGACATCAAACGCAATATTCTATTTCGCCTTATGCTGGCGCTTGACCTTAATACAGCCCTCAGAAGCGCTGAACAGAAAAAGCGTGTAAGCCGGTGGGAGAATACGCGTAAGTGTTTTTTGCCTGAGAAATGCCCAGATTTTGGCATTGCTCCGCCCCAGCGCGCAACTGCCTTCTGGGCGCGTTATGCACAGACTTGAGTGAAGGGGAGAATACACGTAGGCTGAAAAGCGCGTAGCTACGCGCTTTTTTTCGACTGGCGCACATGGGAGAATAGACCCCTTAGTGAGCTCAAAAATTGCTGGCACCCCTGACTGGCAATGCGCAAACAATACTAAAAAAATACAAATGATATAATAGAGAAAAATGTGTTATGGCCCCAATTTGTTATAACATATGTGACAGCAAGGGACGACAGACAAAATTTTAAAACTTAAAAGTGTTTGTTTAATTAAATCTGTTTAACTAATTTACTATCTACTCTACTGAGCAAGATTGATAAATACAAGAACAAAAATATTTACAGTTCCTTTGTTGGGGTTGCTTGGTGATGTCCTGGGTGAGGAAAATGCTCCAACACAGGAAAAAACCCACAAAAAGCTTCACAGGTCATGAACAGAGTGACGGGTCTGGTCAAATTTTTCCTTCTCCTTGCAATTTCTCCTACTACTTTACTCTCTCAATTCCTCTCTGTACATACTCTTTTGCAGCCCCCTCCCACATTTAGACTTTTTTTTTCTCTCTGGGACTTTCCCTCTCAGACATGCTCAGGACATGCCCAGAGCTAGCTCCAGTCTGGGCTTAACAAAAAAAAAAAGCAAATACTGCTATCTAGTGGCTTCTTTCCACATTACGCTTCCATTCCAAAAGGGAAAAATTTTGACTCATAAAGGCAAAATTTTTCTTTTCAATACAAAAATGGTTAAGTAGACACATTTGTGTATGTATACATAGTACAATATTCAAATAAACACGTGATATATATACATACTCAAACATGGGATAAGCAATCAGCAATTACATTGTCAGTACCCTTTACATGCTTAATTTCAAAAATTAAGTCAAAGTCAAAAGTCAAGTCCAAATCCTGTAAAATCAAACTCCAATTCAACAATCTCCGATTCTTGTTTTTCATCTTACTCAAAAACATTAACGGATTGTGGTCAGTATATACAGTCATTGGCTTTTGCCCTGTACAAACATAAACCTCAAAGTGTTGTAAGGATAGAATCAGAGCCAACAGCTCCTTCTTAATTGTGGAATAGTTCTTTTGGTGGCGATTAAACTTCCTGGAGAAGTAAGCCACAGGATGCTCAATGTCATCAGAGTCACTTCTCTGTTGGAGCACAGATCCACAAGCTTGGTCGCTAACATTGACCGCAATGGAGAGCGGTTTGTCAGGAGATTTGAGCCCGGGGACACAGCAGAGACTTCAGGCAATCAAAGGCTCTTTCGCATGCTTCATCCCAAGTGAACTTTATGCCTTTCTTCAGTTGGTTGGTGAGACTGAGAGCAATCTCACCAAAGTTCTTGCAGAACTTGCGGTAGTACCCGATCATTCCAAGGAAGCGGCGCAAAGCTTTATTGTTGTCTGGAACTGGAAAGTCCATGATGGCTTGGACTTTAGCATTTATGGGTGCAACCTGGCCTTTGACGTAGCCAAGATACGTGACGTTCGCACAACCAAAGTCACTCTTGTTCAGGTTAACAGTCAGGTTAGCCTGGGTCAAGCGCTGGAACAACGTCTCTACATCTTTCAGATGTTCTACCCAGGAGTCACTCCATGTAATCAGGTCGTCGATGTATGCACCCGTGTGTGGCAATCCGGCGATTGTAGACTGTGTCATCCTTTGAAACGTTGCTGGGGCATTTTTCATGCCAAAGGGTAGAACTTCATACTGGTACAACCCAGATGGTGTGGCAAAAGCGGAGATGCTCTTGACCCTTCCAGTTAAAGGCACACACCTATAACCCTTCAATAAATCAGTCTTGGTCAGAAACTTTGCTTGTCCTACGCTTTCGATACAATCATCAATCCTAGGTATTGGAAACACATCAGTTCTAGTTACAGCATTGACTTTACGATAATCTGTACAGAATCTAGTACTTCCATCATGTTTTGGAACTAGCACACAGGGTGAACTCCAATCTGAGTTGGAGGGTCTCATAATATCATGTTCTAACATGTACTCAACCTCTTTCTGGACAGAGACAAGTCTCCAGACACATCAGAATCACTAAAACCATCTGGCTGGCTGAACAAAGAGCTGATAAAAGTATCTGATAAGTCCTCAAACGGAGAAACCATAGTAGGCCGAACAGAGTCATGAGGCGAACCACCTGAGTCATGACTATTCAATGTGCTGGACGGCACCACATCATCATCTTCTTGAGCCTTCTTGGCCATAGCACGGGTCACTGCACAGGAAGGATACAGAGATGGGTCTTCATCGCAATCTTCAGTGCTCGGCTGTGAAGTAAGATGAACAGGGGGAACTACATTGCCCCCTGCCAGGTCATTGCCTAGCAACAGAGAAACACCCTTGATAGGTAGACTTGACATAAGTCCCACCTTTACCTGTCCTGTAACTAAATCTGACTTCAAGAATATAGAGCGCAGGGGTACAGATACAGTCCTCCCCTCAATACCTTGTGCAAGTATGAAATCCCCAGAAGCGGTCTCATCACGTAACTCCTCGGAGTCTATCAACAAAAGTGACTGAGAAGCTCCGGTATCCCTTAGGATATATATGGGGACAGGAGTAGAAGGCTTATTCAGAGCCACAAATCCCTCTGACACAAATGGAAGAAATTCCTCCCTCACAAAGTCAGCAGTATCAGGCTTCTAAGCCCCACGTGGAGCAGGCAATTTAGTAGATTAGTCATCTACTACAGGGGTTTCTAACCTTGTTTTCACAAAGGCATTTGGTTTGGTATCCTTTTCTCTTTCTTTCTTTGCTTTAAGGAACCAACAATTAGTTGTAACATGACCAGATTTCTTGCAATAACTGCAAAGTAGACCACTTTTGTCACTGTCAGCTTTCACACTTTGATCAGACCTGTGACTGGATTTCTGAGCACCATCACCAGATTTGTCTTTGTCTTTGCGTGAGGAATCTTGGGTATCACCTTTACCTTTTTTCCGAAATTGGAACCATCTATTTTTACTGTCAGACTCAAATTTGGACTTATATGTGAGAACATATTCATCTGCGAATTTGGCAGCTGATTGCGAATTCAGTGCTTGCTTCTCATTAAGGTAGGTCTTAATATCATCTTTAACACAGTTCTTGAATTCTTCAAGTAACACCATCTCTTCTAGTGCGTTGAAATCATCCTTGACCTCCATAGAAGTACACCAGCGCTCAAAGCAAACTTTCTTCTCGTTAGCAAATTCCACATAAGTCTGATTGTCAGATTTGTTCAGACCTCTGAATTTTTGTCGGTAAGCCTCTGGAACCAACTCATAAGCTCTCAAAATAACCTTTTTGACAACCTCATAATCAGAGGAATCATCTGCAGACAAAGCCAAATAGGCTTGTTGAGCTTTACCCTTGAGGACAGTTTGCAACATCAGAGGCCAGTGTTCCTTTGGCCACTGACAACTTTTAGCTACTCTTTCAAAGCATTGGAAATAGTTATCAACGTCCTTCTCCGGGAATGGAGGCACCAGTTTTACCTCCTGGCTAGCACAAAATTTATTTTTAGTTTCAATTTTAATTTTTAGTTGCTCCATTTGGAGTCTTTCTTCTCTATCCAACTTCTCTAATTCAAAATCTCTCTGTCTCTGTCTTTTTAAAAGACTTCAAAACCTCTATGGTTGGTGATGCCAAGAAATCATCCATTGCTGTTGATCTGTCTATATATATATGTAAGGGATAATTAACGAGAAGTCGTGCATTCCACGGTTTTAATGCACTACGCGGAGGCAAATAACCACCCGATGCGAAGCGAAGGGTGGTTGCCTCCGCGAAGTGCATTAAAACCGTGGAATGCTCACCTTCGAGTTGATTATCCTGCTTATACCATAGTCTATTGCCAGCAATATCAACTTGCAGCATTCAGAAATTTTTGGTGAAAGTTTTGCATTTGCACTAAAAGAAAGAAGAAAAAAAAAAAGCGAGCTGGTAATCATTAAACAGGCGCCGCGCCTTCTCATACCCAGTAGCCTACTATTGGCCAAGTTAAATTGAACCAGCTAGTTCATCTTACATTCATGGAGAAAGAATTTTTTGCACATGCTTACATCCGTTTACCAGCTGATGTGATAACGGATTCCAGCTGAAATGGAGATTATTCATAACGCAAAATTATGTGCGATTATACAGACTGTAGCTAACTTGCTACCCACAATTACAATGAACTTTTGACGGTTTCCGCAGTCAGCGAGCTGAAGTCTGCTGGCATAGCACGTAGCTAGCGAACTGTCAGCAGTTGCTGACACACGAAGTGGACACGTTAGCTTCCTTTGTAACCGTACACAATTACAATTGTTTAATGAATAAACGGTCTAACGTTTCTTGGGGTACAAGTTGGCTTGTGGATGAATTTCAAATGGTGAAACGACCGTAGCCTGAACTAACCTGTGCGGTTCCACGGTTTTAATGCATACCTGCCAGCCAATCAGAAAAAAGTTTTCCCCCAGACCATGGTGTATATAGGAAAATTCAAAAAACAATTTTACAATTTAAAATGTTAGATTTTCAGTAAATGACTCACACAATGGTCTATCCCGGACTTGAGCCCCCAATTTTTTATGGCCCAAATTTGTTATTTCATATATGACAGCAAGGCAGACAAAATTTTTAAACGCAAACAGGTTTAATTAAACAAACAGTTTTAACTAATTTACTATCTACTCTACTGACCAAGATTGATAAATACAAGAACAACGAGCTGCTGACATTGTCAAGCAATATCCCTTGCAACTGGCATTGCATTTTTGAATAGAGAATGTTTATATGCTTTTAGATTTCTAAAGGACTGTACTAAACGCAAAGCTGCTAATTTCCTTGCAAAAAAAAAAAAACAGGCCGGAGAGTATGCATCAGAAAATTTTTCCAAATTGTTGTCATGACACACCTTCATGTCACCTCGATGCAAAATATGATCACGATCGGATGATTAGTTTCAAGTTTATAGCCCGGACACGACGCATTACAGATTTCCCACAAATTTGTCGCTTTTTGCCCCAAAACGTGAAAAATTACAAAATTATTTTCAGAATTGTTTTTTATGACACCTTTATGTGGTTTTACACCTCGATGCCTAATATGATCAGATTTGGATGATTAGTTTCAAAGTTATAGCCCGGACAACAAACGTGTCGGACGGACTGACTGACGGACAGACCCCATTCCGTCCGTCCGACACATTTGTTGTCCGGGCTATAACTTTGATAGTAATCATCCATCTAGTGGCTTCTTTCCACATTACAAATGGAATATACCGACATGCACAAAATACTTTAATGTTTTGATGGAAACAACCAAAATCATCATAATCACGTAATGCAAAATAAATTTCAACAAAATCAAGGGTTCATAATTATTGGCACCCTTCATTTAGTACTTTGCACAAGCACCTTTGGCAAGGATAAGGGCATGGAGTCTTTTACTGCAATTTTTGACAAGGTTAGGGCACAGGTTTGGGATTTTGAACCATTCCTCTCAGCAGATCCTGTCAAGATCCTGCACATTCTTCAGTTTGCATTTATCAACTGCCCTCACAGGTTTGCAGTTGGATTGAGGTCTGGCAACAGAGGCCATTGCAGAACGTTGATTTTTTTATTTATTTATTTTTTTGTGTGGATCTTGAGGTATGCTTTGGGTCATTGTCTTGTTAGAAAGTCGACGTACGGCCAAATTCCAGCCTTCTGGTGGAGGCAACCAGATTGTCAGCCAAAATATCCTGATACATGGTGGAATTCATTATGTCATTAACCTTAATCAGTGCCCCTGTACCTCTTGAATTAAAACCGTCCCAAAACATGACTGACCCACCATCATATTTCACTGTGGGTATGAGGTTCTTCTCCTTGTTTGCATCTCTGTTTCAACACCAAGCACACTGATGATGTATCTGCCCAAAACATGCAATTTTGGCTCATCTTACTAATGCACCTCATTCCAGTCATAATTTAAATGACGTTTGGCAAACTCCAAGCGCTCGCATCTGTGTTGTCTGATCAGAAAAGGCTTTCTCCTGGAAACCCTTCCAATGAGCTAGTGGTTGTGGGGGAGGTGTCTGATGGTGCTTTTTGAAACCGGTTGACCCCAAGATGCCACCAAGGCCTGCAATTCTTGGGGATTTTTTTTTTTTCTCTCACCATCCTCCTCAGTATCCTGGGAGCCAAAATGCAGTTGTGTCCTCTACCCGTGAGGTTTTTAACAGTTCAATATCTTCGGAATTTAAAAAAAATTGCCCTCACTCAGTGGCGTATTCTATTGTTTGTGACTCTTGTTGTAGCCATTACCGGACTTAGGAAGGTCTACGACCATCTGCCTCTTTTGAAATGACAGCTGTTTTGTTTTCTCCATGGTGTTGAATGACATGGCTATTGCATTTGTGTTACCTCATTTTTATACCCAAGTGAAACAGGAAGTGATTTAATGGCTCAATATAGTTCTTTAGCACAGAGATAAAACTTAAGTGGAATTTAATACCTGGTTTGATTTTGGTAGATGTTATTTACCACAATCTTTGACGGTGCCATTAATTGTGAAACATTGATATGGAGGAAATTGATTTTTAATGAAATCAGTAAATTTATTTTGGTTGGTTCCTCTGGAACATCAATATTGTACAGTATTTCTCACGTTATTTAGAGCTTCCCTTTAAATATAATATGTATTAATTTTTAGAATTTTTTAATAAATTGTTGGTGCATTGCCAGTCAGGAGTGCCACTAATTTCTGAGCCCAGTGTATATCCCTGCTGCAGTGTGTATGCGTGTGTACAGGTGCTGCACAGATTGAGTGGTTAGTGCGCGGGTGTAGGGGTGATTTATTGGAGCGAGCGGTGCTCTGTCTCTAGGTCTTATTCTGCTGTTTTTGTTTATCCATCTTCCTGCTGCTGCGGCCCAGAGTCAGGCTGCTTACACCAGGGTGACCGCAGAGCAAACTCAATTTCCTGGGAGGGATGAGCGTGTTGGCATTGCGGTGGAAAAGTGTCTCTCTCTCTCTCTCTGTCTCTCTCTCTCTCATGTAAATCTGTGTTTTTCTTCCAGACGGAGGACCGATGCTGTGGGCATCTGTCATCTGTGTGTGTGTGTGTGTGTTCGTGCGTCACAGTTTGGGTTGTTTGCGGTTGAACAGCAGATTTGCCATGTGTTTTGTGTCCGTGATGTAGGTTAGGTTGTTCCAGGTTTTATTTATTGAGTTCCATTGTTAAGCATTGCAGTTGGGGTTGATGCAGGCCAGTGACCGCAGTTGAGGTCAAGTCTTACGGTTCATTCCTTGAGTCAGGATTGGGGTTGCGGTTGTTTTCTATAGCTGAACCTGGTGATCGATAGAAGTGGTTAAGGTTCTTGTTTGTGATTGAAGTTTGCAATAGTTCTGTGGTAGCAGGTGAGGTTGAACGGCCCTCAGAGTGCCTGTATGAAGGGGTCATCGGCGGAGATCGAGCGAGTGAATGATAGCCTGTCTGCTCCCTCTAACTCACGGTGCCACGACGAAGGTGCAGTCATCTTCCTGTGTCTCACCGAGCCAGTCTCCTGGAGCTTGACCTTGGGTGGGCGCAAGGGATTGTGGGTAAAGTGTTCAGCGGTGAAAGAATTGGGGTGGGGGTGTGTGAGAAGAAAAGGTGATCCTTCAGAAAAGGGAGACTATTGCAGAGGAGGAGGAGGAGGCCGGTGTCAACGGGGGGGATAGAATGTAAAAAAAAAAGGAAAAGAGGAAGAAATTGAAGAAAGGGTGGCATCCTTCAGTTGCATTTTCTCGTTCGCTCCACTGTTTCCATGGTTACGGCTACGTCTGCGGACTTAAACAGAGTGAAGAGAATACTCCCCAACCCACCCCCCCACCTCCACACACACCCATGAATAACCTGAATCCATAATTCAGCGACCTATATTTCATATTCTAATCTTTCTGCTGCGGCGCACATCCATTGTGGGCTGAAAAAGCATAAGTGATTGTGCAAGTGTTTGACAGCTATAATTAATACGCGGTCATGAATGTGTTGTGAAATGGGCCGTGCTTTACTGTATATTTGAGCGCTTGTGGACGGGGGATGTGTCGTGGGCGTGTGGATGAGGAATATCCTGTGTGCTGGTGTGTCCTTCTGAATGGGTGCTGAAGGGATTGACTCTGTTCTTTTAAGCTCATCCCATTCACACTCTGCGTGTGTGTGTGTGTGTGTGTGTGTGTGTGTGTGTGTGTGTGTGTGTGTGTGTGTGTGTGTGAGAGTGAGTGTGTGCGTGGGTGTGTGAGACTTAGGATAAACGGGGCTGTCTTTCTGAAGCTAATTGTATGAATTAAGACATACCTGATTGGATGACTGGGTGGGTGTGTCTATGTTGATCTCCATGATTTGGTTGATTTCTGTGTGTGTCTGTACAAGACTCCTTGATTGGTGGATTGTCTATTAGGTGGGTCTCTACGGGATAGATGGTTGGTTGGTTGATTGATTATTCAGCGTATCTCTGCAGGATTTATGTTTAGTTCATTGATTATTGGGCATGTCTCTACAGGATAGATAGGTGGTTGGTTGATTGGTTTTTGGACATGTGTATAGCATAGATGGTTGGTTGATTATTGGACGTATGTATGGGATAGATGGTTGATTGATTACTGGGCGTGTGTATGGGAGGTGGTTTGTTAATTACTCGGCATGTCTCTATAGAATAGATGGTTTGTTGATTGACAACTGGTCATGTGTATAGGATAGATGGTTAGTTGATAATTAGTGTGCTCGTATAGGACAGGTGGTCGGTCGGTTGGTTGATTGATTGTTGTTTTTGTCTCTCAGGTGGGTTATGAGAATGCCGGCACGGTGGAGTTCCTGGTGGATAAACACGGGAAGCACTATTTCATCGAGGTGAACTCCCGTCTGCAAGTGGAGCACACTGTGACTGAGGAGGTCACGGAGTGAGTATCCGTAAATGATGTTACATTAGCATGTCTTGTATGCGCAACATTGCATTAGCGTGTCCAGTCTGCACTATGTTACTTTAGTCATAGCATGTACAGAGTGTGCTGCATTACATCAACATTAGCATGTCCACTGTATGCTGCATTAAATTAGCACGAGCATTTCCACTGTGTGCTACGTTACATTAGCATTAGCATGTCCACTGTCTGCTACATCACATTGGCATCTGCATGTCTACCACGTTCTGCATTCTCTTAGCATTAGCGTGTTCAGTGTGTGCTACATTGCATTAGCATTAGCATGTTTACTGTGTGCTGCATTACTTTAGCATTAGCATGTGCAATGTTTGCTGCTTTACATCAGCATTACCATACCCAGTGCATGCTACATTACATTAGCATTGGCATGTTCACTGTGCGCCACATTGCATTAGCATTTGCATTTACACTGTGTTACATTTCATTAGCGACAGCATATCAGGAGTGTGCTACTTTATAATAGACTTAACTGCATTGTTCCCCTCTCCCTCCCACTCTTTCTGATAATTTAATTTTGCTCATGTTGTTAGAGGTGATAGCCTGTCATTATTTTACAGCAGGCTGCAATGAGCTTGGCTGGCGCACTTAGCCACTGTTGACCTCGAAATTTTATCATGCCATCCACTTGTGCTTAGGTACATCTGTCCTTGGAGATCATCTCTCAGTTCAGTTCAACTCCATAATGCTTTATTAGCACTACTGTATTACAGTTTTTCAAATTCTGTGGACATAAAAATAATTTACTCTGGCACAATGCATACACTGAATAGATTACAGGAAAATGTATCTGTGAAAAAAACTAAATTGCAACGAATTAATGAATAACAGATTAAATCCAGTGACACGAATTGACTGACCGATTCTAATGCCGATGGTATTAAGCGCAATAAATGCCAGCACAGTGCGGATTGGTGCCTTGGTGGTTGTTGCATTTTGCATGACAGCGGACCAGACGATGTTTGACTTGTGAAGGCGTTGGGCTCGTTCAGGCATCTGTGTGGATCCTCTGCCCTTACACACTCAGCTTTGACAAAACCGAACATGACTGCCCGGCCCACGTAAAGTAAGAGCAGATATCAGATATGCTCAGAGTTTTTATCAAATTCTGTGCTAACCATAACATTTCATGAAATGATAAAATTGAATGTTACTTCTACATTTCAGCACAAGTTGGATGCATTTATTGGCAGAAAAATGTAGTCGATATTACTTGTCAAAAGCAAATATTCAGAGATACATAATCAGTTTGAATTTGAATCTTTGCTGAATCAGGTGTGCAACTGCTTAGTTGGAAAGAAAACCTGCACCCTCACCAGACCTTTCTGGATTAGATTGAGGACTCCATAGCAGTCATAAAACATGTAAAAATCCATATGTGGGCAGAAGAGTCAATTAACATAATACAGAAATTTCCGTATGTGGGCGCGAAAGGGTTGACTGAATAAGCGATCCAGTAATTGTCTGCCAATCGCTTTCAGTTGCTAGCAGTGATCATCACTCCAGCATCAGAATATACTCTGGGTCTCAGACAATGCCATGAGTGCTTTGGGAAGAGGCTCAGTTGTGAAGGGCTCCACAGCTCCTTCACAGTTCAGTTTAAATCAGGGTAAATGGGCTCTAACAACTTCGAATTGAACCACCGACTGTCAGATTAACTCAGACTGTACATCTGCTGTGGGGGAGCTGTTGTAATCACGTCCGATTAAGATCGTGTCACTGTTAAAATACGGTGGCCGGCAGTGTTCTGGGATAGTGTGTGCGCGCGCGCGCGTGTGTGTGTGTGTGTGTGTGTATGCTCAGACGCATGCACGCACACAAAGTATGTAACATCTTTTTTCCTGTTTTTTGAGACCCTGGATCATCAAGTCGTCAAAATATAGGTCACTTGCCTAACCTCTCTGTAACCATGGTAACATCATATTCTGTCAATCAAAAGTTGTATTTATAGAGCTTGCTGAAGTGGCTCTCCGTTGGGAAAGGGCTAAAAGGTTTCAGCTGTGGATTGGAATCTGCATTCCTGTCACATTCCACTTCCTGGTTTGAAATCTTCAGTTTTTCAGATCCGAAAGCGTACGCCTCCGCATGTGCGCCTTCCATCAAATTTATTTTTGCGTGACGGAAGACTGCTCGCTGTCGAGGTGTCGACACACTCCTGACACCCGTCACCGGCGTCGAAATGGCACGCAGACAGATGGCATCCCATAAAACTGTGGGAGGTGTGGAACGGCCGGCGGTGGCAACGACGGTTGTCAGGGCGGACGTAGCCCTGCACGTGTGAGCGCAGTTCTGAAACACTCGGTGGGATCTGAAGTAAGCTAAAAGAACTAGCCCGATTGAGCGACAGTCTGGATCGAAAATACAGCACGAAAGTCATAGGCGTTACTTCGCCTTTGTCAGGTCTGCTGCTGAGTGTTAACATGCTCAGTTGATCTAATATACTCATAATAATGGCAATCACAGTACGAGCTCTTTTATATTATAATTATTCTGTACTAATCGTCTCTGGTGGCTGTTTGATTTCTCTTTCATTAAATTATCCTTCTGGGTGCGTTTTTCTTTTTTTCCTTTCTTTGCCTTTTATTTCTTGTTCATTCTTTCTTTGGCCCATTGGTATACTCTCTTCTTTCTCCCCTTTTCTCTCTCATTCACTCATTCTCTCATTTCTTTTGTCCCCCCTCCGATCCCTCGCACTTCATGTGTCAGGAGTCTCAGAGAGAGCCCGTCTCTTGAGCTAAATCTTGGCTAATTAATTAGCACGTTCTCTGCTTTGGGCCCTTGTCTGTTTGAGAACTCTTCTCTGCGCAGACAGGGGGCATATTTGCGACAGCAGTCGTGGCAGACGGCTCCAATTACCCGAGCAGAGAGTGTCTGTTAACTCTAATGAGGTCGGGCTGATGAGATCGCCGCGTGACGAGGGCAATCTGTGGCTCTTTCCCCAAGTACATAAACACTACCACAGCAACCGGGACGAGTCACAGTCAGCACAGGAAAGCGGTATGAGTCACAGTCTACTCACGGTAGTGGAGATGAGCTGTGAACTATACTGTCAGAGGGATAAGTTGCTATCCACACAGTTAAGGTTGATGAGCTGTCGGCCGTGGTGTTATCAGATTAGTTGTAGTCCACGTGGTAATGGAGACAAGTTGTAGTTGCTAAAGAATGTGGATAAGGCACAGTTCATGCAGGAATGGGAATGAGTCGCAGTCACTCACAGCAAAGCGAGTAGTTAGTCGCTCAGAAAATGAAATATTCACAGTCGCTCAGAAATGGAGATATTTACAAGTTGCCATTCACCCACAGTAATGGGGATAAGTCACAGCCCTCACATGGGGATAGGTCACTGTCCTCACACAGTGGTAGGAATGAGTCACATCCCACGTGCAGTAATGGGGTAAGTTGCATTCCATGCACTGTTATGGGGATAAGTCTTAGTTCATTCACAGTAAGTGTGGAAAGATGCTGCGCACACACAGCAATAGGGATAGGTTGTGGTTCATCCAGAGATGGGGGTAGGTCACTGTCCACACACAGCTGTGGGGACAAGTCACAGCCCAGATGCAGTAATGTGAATGTCATATTCTGCACACAGTGATGGTGTTAAGTCATAGTTCTTACAAAGTGATGGGGATGAGTCTCGTTCCATACACAGTGATGGGGATGAGTCACGTACCGTACACAGTGATGGGGATGAGTCACGTACCGTACACAGTGATGACGATGAGTCACAGTCCATACACAGCTGTGGGGATATGTCACAGCCCACATACAGTAATGGGGATAAGTCTCATTTCTTACACATTAGTGGGGATAAGTAGGTCCTTGCACAGTAAAGGGGGTTAGTTTGTCTGTACACAGTAATGGGGAAAAGTTCGTTCACAGTAAGGGTGATGAATCACGGCACATTTGCAGTAATGGGGACAAGACACGTTACACACAGTGCTGGGGTTAAGTCACAGTGTACTCAAAGTAATGGGGATAAGACACTGTCAGTTTGCAGAAATCAGGATAAGTCACATTCCACTCAGTAATGGAGATGAGTCAAAGTCCAAACAGTAAGGGGGATTAGTCACATTCCACAGACAGTAATGGGGATAAGTCACAGTACACACGCAGTTGTCGGGATAAGATGCATTCCACACACAGTGATGGGGATAAGTCACAGTCTGCACACAGTTATGGGGATGAGTCGCTGTACCTGTATAGTAATGGGGATATGTCACAGTCCATGCACACTAATGGGGATAATTCACAGTGGACACAGAGCATTTTGGAGAAGTCAGACTTTGCACACGGTAATGAGGATAAATCACAGTTTGCAGAAAGAAATGGATTTGTCATAGTCCGCACACAGTTACGGGGATAAGTCACAGTTCGCACACAGTAATAGAGGCATATCATTTTCTTCCCATTTGCTGCACGCAGTTCTTGTTCTTCAGTATTTTCTGCATGAGGCATTCTACCTCAGTTCAACTCCTGTCTTTCTTTATTTTTGTAATAAATCACTTTTCCAAATCTTGCTGTGATTTGTTTTTGTGTGTCTCAAATCAGAGTGCGTCAGTTCTGTTGAGCTGAGCTAAAGAGTAATTCTGTTCCCGTCAAGTGTTTCACGGGCAGCGACTCCGCTCTGATCTCTGAAGTTATTTCCCCCCACCCCCTCTCCCCCAGCCGATGGGGCGAAGGAACGGTGAAGGGATGGAGAGGGATGAAGGAAGGAGAGGGCGAAAAGGTAGATATGGAGCGAATAAAGGCAGAAGAGGAAGGAAGCAGGGAGAAGTTCATGGAAGGAGGGGATGTGAGCGATATGGAGGGATGGAGAGAAGGGCGTGGGAAGGGTGAATGAGAGGCAGCGCTGGATGGAGAGGCGGATGTTTGGGAGATGGAGCGGACAGGGTTCAGCCCTCGGGCTCCTTCAGGCCCTGTCCTGTAGAGAAGAGCTTTTAAGGCTGCGATCTTCAGCTCTGCTGAGCTGCTGCCTTTTTATAGCTGTCGGCGTTTGAGCGGAGATGGGCTGATCCTGGATCAGTGGGATTTAGTGCTGTTTGTGCGAACTCTGCTGAGAACTCCATTTTATTTGTTTGGCTCGGTTTTGTTTTTATTTATTTATATTTCTGAACGAAGTGCTTTGTTACGAAGCGGCGTCTAGAAACTCAGGTCAAAACCCCCCAAGAAGGGGGGGGGGGGGCTCTGCTGCTGGTTTTATTGAAAAATGTCAGGTACATAATCCCTGGCTGATCTTGGGTCAGTAAATCTTGGTAGTGCAGATGGCAGGGGCATTTGTTGGCTGATCTTGGATCAGTGTTAAGAGTTTGGCCCATCCTCTCACCCCAGAAAGTATGCTTGGAAAAGGGACCGATGTTTGTAAACATTGAAATTGGTTTGAAATGTACTGGAACATCAAGTGCAGTTCTTGAGCTCCCAGTATGGGCTCGCTGAAAGGTGCTGAATGGTACAAATATTCTTCCATGTAAGCCGAACATTTAAAGTTTGAGGTTTTTAGCCAAAAATATAAAAAAATTGCAAGAGTTAAAGATTTGCTGAATTTTAACATTCCTCTCCTGGACTCCGATTAGGAAAAAAAATGCCGTACATGCAATATATTTAAGTTTAAAAGATTTCAAAAAGTTCAGTAGAAGCAAGTGTCCTCACTAAGCTGAATATTCTCAAGTTTCTCACTGAAAGTATGAAAAAGTTTAAAAAATTGAACATTGGCTAGATTGAAGCGTTCTTCCTAGAGACGCTGACTAAAAATAAGGTGAAGTGTTTTCAGAAGTGTGATTGATGTATGAAGAAAGTTTTATAGACTTATACGTGCTCGCGAAAAGCTCAATATTTTAAACTTGAATGAAGCTGAAAGTATGAGGGAGTACCTGTTTGTTTCATATTGTGGGGAATTGCAGTAAAAATAAATGGTGAGAATTACATAATTGTGCCTTACCTCTGCAAGCTGTCTCAGAGTAATGAAAGCGAATAGACTGTATAACAGGAGAACGATCTAACAACCCACTACTACAGCTCTGCTTGTCTCGACGCGATTACGTCGGTTATTTTCACTGGCTTCCTTTGTTTGTGTAGACGGCGGGGGGTTGTTTTCACCGCGGTAACGAGCTGTGAATTTCACAGGGACGGTGTGTGAACGTATTGCCTTCATTGTGTGTTTTTTAGAGCGTCTGTAATCCTTCGGTATACATGCCTGCACACATACTTGTCCCAGTGGAAATCGAAGTCTAAACAAACCAGACTGATTACTGTTGTTGGCGATTTGTATTCTTGTTTTCATGAAGCGGGATTACGCAGTTGACTTGATGACTGGACTGCATGTTGTGCTCGGGATGTACCCCCTGGCTTGGTTTAAAGAAAAGACCATAACTTGGTTATGTGCCCCCTGTCTGTACTTATTCTTATTGCACTTCATAAAAAAACGCAGTCTGTTATCGTACGGCCCTAGTTGGCATCTCCTCCACCTCTTTAATTATCGAATTGCTACGGACACTTCCGTACCCGCCTCATTATTAATTCACTCATATTAATTTATTGAGGCTTTTTTAAGGCCGATAAATCACGTTGCGTTTGTGCCTTTGCCTTGCCGGAGGCATTTTTCCTTTGTATTGGCGGCTGCATTAAATGTCAGAGGCTAATTAACCAACTGGGCTAATTATCTTAATGAACTTTAGCTGCTCGTGCTAGACTTCATCTAAAATGAACCCCCCCAGCACTCTTCCCTAAGCCTGTCCTAATTGGTGCCTCAGGGGTCGGTTTGCTGTGGGGCAGGTCCGTGATTGGGGAATGTGGGTTTAGGAGTCCGGTTGCGGTTTTGATTCCCCGACGCTTGATGATGGGATTTGATTTTAGAAGCCGGCTGGGGATGCTGCCTGCCTCTTTGAACAGTACCTGCGGAACAGTGGCATCTGCGACAGTTAAACTAACGACTCTGAGGCAGGGCTCTCAAAATTACGGTCTTCGAGGGCCGACATCTGCTGGTTTTTCACCCTCCCCTTCACCTGTGAGTTGGGTGTGATGACAATCTGGCCAATCGGTGTCAATAATTGTGCATAGAGCCATTTGGAAAGAGTGAAAACTGAGGCTTGATTTGAATTTTAGGGTCAGATTTGGGCAGCCCTGCTACAAGTTGTCCTCCTGTGTAGGTACTGTCTCAAAGTCCCTTCTGAGATTTGCTAACAAGAAAGCGTTAAAATGAACGTATGAGGCTACCGGGTTAGCTCACTCTGTTAAGGGGCCGCTTTGCAGAGCAGCAGTGACCACCACATCCCCGAGTTCAAAGCTCAGTCATGCCAGCCGGCAGTGGCCGGTAGCTTTTTCAAAGCAGTGTCCAATTGGCTTTGCGCTGCAGGGAAATAAATTGGGAGGGACTGCCGGTTTGGGATTGTAGAATAGCAGCGTTGTTTGTTGCCAAAGCGCCTCCTGCTGGCCAGCCGGGTGCTCGTCAGTAGGATTCTAAGCTCGCTCATGTTTGGGTATCCTCCGCCCTCGTCCTGGGCCATTTCGGGCTGTGAGCATACATAGAAGCAGGGGCTGACAGGTGTGTGCTTTGGAGGAGAGCTGTGAACGGTCTTGCTCTCCTGAGATGGCAACATGGGGTCGCACATGAGAAACCTTGTGTACATGGTTCGCTAATTGGTGTATTCCAGATTCGGGTGGGATTGGAGGTACCAAACTTATTTTCACAAAGATTGTCGCCACTGTTATTTCCTGATGTTTGACAGGGAGTGTGAAGCGCCTGTTTCTGGAACGAGAGACTCTGATGTACTTGTGCGCTTGTGCAGTTGAGCTTGTAGAGCTTCTGCTTTTATCTCCATCCTGGATAAATCGGCTTTGTGCTCTTTTAAGACCATACTGATCATCTTTGAATAAAGTCTCAAAAAGGAGTGGCCTTCATCCATCACAACCACGATGGAATCACAAGTTTCAAGAGACGGCTGTTTTATTTTTGACTAAATAGTCATAATTTGTGACTTCGGCTGAGTCTTTTCTTTATTTTGGTCTATTCTATGCTGAATAAAATAAATAATTTCTTTAGAAAACATTTTTCAGTGGCTTCAAAATGTTGGACTGTACTGTATATAAACCAGCATTGTTGCAACAGGGAAAATACATGAATAACAATCACAGGCAAAACAATTCAACCTTGACATCAAAAAAATGGTGGTATTAACACCCTGACAATGCACTCGAGGACTTGTTTTACCATCAACCTTCTGAGTATTTCTGTTGCTGCTGTATTTTTTTTTTATTTTCCCCCCAAATCTAACCTCTATATGGTCTCTCCCGCTCCCCCCTATAGTGTGGATTTGGTACATGCCCAACTGCACGTGTGTGAGGGGCGGAGTCTGCCTGAATTGGGACTGAAGCAGGATAAAATCCGCATCAATGGCTGCGCCATCCAGTGCCGCGTCACCACCGAGGACCCAGCTCGCGGCTTCCAACCCGACACCGGCCGCCTGGAGGTACGAGCCACACCTCTTTTCACCGGAGCCATACCCCCCTTTCACCAGAGCCACACTCCCTTTCACCAGAGCCATACCCCCCCTTTCACCAGAGCCACACCCACCCCCCCCTTTCACCAGAGCCACACCCACTTTCACCAGAGTCACTCCGCCTTTGACCAAAGTTGCTTCCTCTTAAACACCAGTGCTGTCCCCTTTAACGCGACCTTTGCTTCCTTTATCCTTAGCCACACCACTTTAACTGAACCACACTCCTTTTAACTTAGAGCAGTGAGCCACGCCCCTCAAATCATTCCCACGCCTCCTGTTCTTGAAGTCACCGCCAGTTTGTGGGAAAGGCACGGTCATCAATGTGACAAAATATCAGTTTAACTGTGTGTGTGTATGTCTGTGTGTGTGTGTGTGTGTGTCTGCCTGCCTGCCTGCCTGTCTCTCTGTCTGTACGCTGCAGAGGAGAGATGAACTTGTGCTGTGTAGTGGAAGAGTGGTGTGTCTTCTCTGCCCTGTTTTGTTCTGAAGGGACAGCAGTTGCTTTGAAATCCCCTACAAACGGTCTCTCTCTCTCTCTCACTCACACACACACACACACACACACACACACATGCACGCGCACGTACTCCCTGAGAGCGGTGGAGAGGGAGAGCGAGACGATAGTGGTGTTTAAAGTGTGAATGTGTGGTGGGGCAGCTAGCGGGAGGCTGAGTTTGAGATGGGAAATGTTTCTATTTTAAAAGCCGCTGCTGCGGGGAGTGCGCCGTCGGGGGTCAGAGGTGCTGTGATGTCATCATTAAGCTGCAGTGAGTCATGAGAGGGATTTTGGGTTCGCAGCGGACGGGCCTCCCTGTGTGGGCTTCTGTCCTTACAATTCTGCACCGTCAGACTGTCTTCGTCTGTCAGTTTGTCGGTCTTTGTCGTTCATTCGGTCTCATACAGTCCTGAGAAAATGAAAATACATCATCTTTCACTTCTATGGTTTTATGTATCTGGACATCATAAAATATCAGCTGATCCTAATCAGGTCCAGAAATTATGTAAATTTAACCTCAGGTATGAAATATAAAATAGATTCCAACGTGCCATTATTTATGAAACTAAAATTCAGCCAAAATGCAGAAGTCTTCTGTGGAAAAACTAAGTACACCTCCTGATTCAGTTGCTTGTGGAACCAACTTTATCTGCAATAACTTGAAGTAATTGTTTTGTTTGCTTTTATCGGTCTCTCACATCGTGATGGAGGAATTTTGACCCACTCCTCTTCAGAACATGCCTTCAGTTTATTGATGTTTGAGGGCATTTGTTTATGCACAGCTCTCAAGGTCCCGCCACAGCATTTCACTCGAGTTGAGGTCTGGATTTTCACTTGGCCACTGGAACACCTTGATTTATTTATTTATTTATTTATTTTCCAGCCATTCGGCAGTAGATTTGCTGCTATGCTTGGGATCATCGTCCTGTTGCATGACCAAGTTGCGGCTGAGCTTTAGCTGTTGTACAGATGGTTTCACATGTGACTCTAAAATACTTTGGTCCACACAGGAGTTCATGGTCGACTAAATGACTGCAAGGTGCCCAGGTCCTTTGGCTGCAAAACAAGCCCAAATCATCACCCCTCCATCACCATGCTTCACAGGTGGTATGAGGCGTTTTTGTTGATACTCTGTGTTTGGTTTGTGCCAAATGTAATTCTGTGCATTAAAGGTGCTCTTACGCGGTTTCTTAAGCTAGAACATTTTTTGTCATGTACAGCGAGCACGTCCTCACGATCCGCTCGCAGCCTGTCCCCTGAATACGCTGTAAAAAAAAAACGTGGACCCTATGGACAGCCCAGGCTCCAAACACTGCAACAAAAACAACCAAGTCCTGCTTGGACCATCCAGTCAATCACTGACAAGAGGGATAGGGGGAAGGGGTTTGGGTTTTTTTTTTTTTTACCTTCCATGACAGTTTCAGGAAGCAGGGGAGGGAGGGGGAGAGGAGGAGGGAGGGGGAGCTCGCCGTGTGTTTTGTTTAATAATATACACTTCCAAAAAAGAAACTATACAAATATTGAATTATTGATTACACTTTCTTTTCAATATGTTTTCCACATTTGTCAAAACATTTCACGTATAATAAATTGATGCTAACAACAATGTATAGTTTCTTTTTTGGAAAGTATACTTCAAAGGTCAACAGAAGTGACGTCACCCGAACGTGCTTGGAGTACCTTAAAGGCAGAGGTTGGCAGCGAGAGCCGTATTTGTCCCTGGTTTTCACACTAACGTCTGGCCTTTAATTAGTTGATTGTCTCAATTAGCCAAACCATCGATGAAATCTGACGTTCCATGTGCATTTCTTTAAATTATCATGAAACTGCAAAGACTAGTCTTGTCTCCCTTCATAAAACATTTTCCTTTGATTGTATCATTGTGAAAATCTATATTTGCGCATACAATCAATTAACTCAATTAGTCAGGGTAATTGATAGGAATAAAAACCTGCATACACACCGGCCCTCCAGGACCATGATTGCTCACCCCTGCTTTAAAGCCAAACAACTCCACTTTGGTCTTGTCTGTACAAAGGACGTTGTTCCAGAAGGCTCATGGTTTACTTAGATCTGACCTTGCCAACCTAAACTGCGCTGCCATGTTCTTTTTGGAGAGAGGAGGCTTACTCCGGCAACCCTTCCAAACGAGCCATACTTCTTCAGTCTTTTTCAAATAGTACTGTCATGTACTTTAACATTTAACATGCTAACTGAGGCCTGTAGAGTCCCAGATGTAATTAAAGCTGCAAGCAGCGTTGAACGGGCCCTCGCCCGCTTGCGCACGTTGGGGTTGTGGTGAGATCCTGACGGGTGCAGCTGTGCACTCATGACCATTGAAGAAGTCCAGTGCCTACCCTAACCTGAGAGAAAGGATGAGCGAATCGGACAAAGCTGAAGGAGTTATGATAAGTTGATACTTCATCCACCAGAAGGTGCTCAGAGTGTAACCAAATTTGGGCAGGTGCATTCGGGGGCAGACCCTAAGCAACAATGTTCAGTTTTGAGCAAATCTGCCAAATTCAACGTAAAATGTGGCATTTTCTGTTTCCACAATGGGGCATGATGAGCTAGATTGTTTAGCAGCACATTGAGGCGTTCAGGGTGGGGCTTTTACTATGTACAGGAATTTTGAATCCATTTGGATGAAGTATGAGGGAGAGTGAGCAGCTCGAATGTGTTTGGCGAGGCATCTGAAGTGGGGAAACCAGGGCGGCCAGGCCCATTTAGCGACAGACATGCAGAGCACGACTTTTGGTCAGCATGGTCTCTTGATGATCAGAAATAAGTATTAGGTTGATTGGACGGAATCGTAGGAGGAGTTCTTTAAAATGCAATATGTGGAAATCGGGCCAAAATGACACAGTAAAATCAAAATGGCTGACTTCCTGTTTGGAATTGACCAATGGTGTCAGAGACTTTTGTGAGCTTGGCCAAATACAAGTGTACCAATTCTCATCTTCCTTCTCCAAAAAAACCCTTATGGGGAGGGGTTTTTGAAAATTTCATCAGAGCGCTATAGATGTCTTTTTTTCTTCCCCTTGGGCAACTTCCTAAGGCGATGAAAGAGCTCACAAACCTTAACCTGTGTATCAATTTTCATGATGATACGAGTTCATTAAAAACATAAAAATCCAATACATATTTTGTTGGTGAGGGATTGATAGTTGCTGCATTGCCACACAAACACCATTACTCATAGCTTCACTGCATTCAGTGTAGCTTCATATACTTGTTCTGCATGTTGAAAAATAAAGTTGATGGGATCAACTATGTGCCATCAGTAGAAGTGAAAGTAAAAACTGGTCACTTCCTGTTAGCAGCCACACCCACTGACCTACAGACGTGGAGAGCACAAATTTTGATCTGCATGATGTCTTGAGGATGTGAAATAAATCTATGGGGATCATGAGCTCAATTGTTTAGCAGCACATCGAGGCGTTCAGGGTGGTGCTTTTACCATGTACAGGCATTTTGAACCCATTTGGATGAAGTATGAGGGAGAGCCAGCAGCTCAAATGAGTTTGGCGAGGCATCCGAAATGGGGAAACCATGGCGGCCAGGCCCATTTAGCGACAGACATGCAGAGCACTACTTTTGGTCAGCATGGTCTCTTGATGATCAGAAATAAGTATTAGGTTGATTGGACGGAATTGCTAGGAGGAGATCTTTAAAATGCAATATGTGGAAATCGGGCCAAAATGACACAGTAAAATCAAAATGGCTGACTTCCTGTTTGGAATTGACCAATGGTGCCAGAGACTTTTTTGTTTGAACTGGCAACATACACATGTGTATCAATTTTCATTCTCCTATTCCAAAAAAACCCTTGTGGGCAGGGGTTTTTCAAAATTTCAAGGGGGCGCTATCGAGGCATTTTGCTGTCCTCATGGGCACCGCCCCAATCAAATGTTGGAGCTCACCACCCTTGACCAGCATATCAATTTGCATGATGATACGAATTCATTGAGAACATCAAAAACACAAACTATTTTCATGGCGAGGGATCCATTGTCACCGCATCGCCACACGGACGCCATTACTCGAAGCACCACAGCATTCATAAGGTAGTTTAAGCAACTTCTTCTACATATTGTACACGGGACATAAAGTTCATGGGTTCAACTATATGTCATCAGTACAAGTGAAAGTTAAAACTGGTCACCTCCTGTTTGGAGCCACGCCCACTGACCTACAGACCTGCAGAGCACAACTTTTGATCAGGATGGTCTTTCAATGTTCATTAATAAATCTGGTTATGAATGGATGAAATTTCTAGGAGGAGTGTGTTAAAATACCATCTGTGGAAATCAGGAAAAAATGACACGTTAAAATCAAAATGGCCGACTTCCTGTTTGGAGTAGACAAATGATGCCAGAGACTTTTTTGTCCGTCTTGGCCAAATAAACATGTGTACCAATTTTCATTTTCCTAACCCAAAAAAACCCCTATGGGGAGGGGTTTTTGAAAATTTCAAGGGGGCGCTATCGAGGCATTTTGCTGCTCTCATGGGCAAAACCCTAATCAGATGTGAGAGCTTGACACATTTGACCTGTCAATCAGTTTTTATGATGATACAAGTTTTTTAAAGGCATCAAAAACCCAAACGTATTTTCATGGCGAGGGATGGAAAGTCGCTGCATCACTACACAAACGCCATTATGCGTAGCTTCACAGTATTCATAAGGTAGCTTCATCTATTTGTTCTGTATGTAATAGAAGTGGAATGAGGTTGGTGTGTTCAACTATGTGTCATCAGTACAAGTGAAAGCAATAACTGGTCACTTCCTGTTACCACAGGGGGGCGCTAGGAGTAAAGTGGGAATTTAATGTATCTGGATGTTCAGGGCAGAGCAATGATCATGTCCAGCAAATTTAAAGCTACTACAGTCAAGTATGTGGGCGTGAGAGCATTGGGAATCCCAAACGTATTTTCATGGCGAGGGATCCAAAGTCGCCGCTTCGCCAAACGGACGCCATTACTCGTAGCTACACAATGTTCATAATGTAGCTTCAGCAACTTGTTGTGAATGTTTTACAAGAAGAAAGAAGTTGATTGTTTCAACATTGTGCCATCAGTCCCAGTGGAAGTAATGAGTGGTCACTTCCTGTTACCACAGGGGGGCGCTATTAGCAAAGTGAAAAGTTAGTATATCAGGCCGTTCAGGGCGGTGCCCTCATCATGTTCAGCAAGTTTGAAGCTACTCCAATCAAGTATTTGGGTTTGAGATTGTTGTGAAATTTTTCCCTCAAGTCACTGAAATTTGTCACGCCCTAGCAGCCACGCCCTTTGACCTACAGATCTGCAGAGCACAACTTTGAATCAGGTTGGTTTCTCGATGATGTTTACGAAATTTGAAGCCGTTCCGACGAAATCCCTAGGAGGAGTTCGTTTTAAAATTCAAAAATTCAAATCAAAATGGCCGACTTTCTGATGGGTTTAGGGCGTGGCTCCAATGAAGTTTTTTGTATGCCTTGTTACAAGGCACATAACAACTGAATTTCGTCTGCCTACGACAAAGTAGCCGAATTTCCCTATGGGAATTTTTAAACGTGTTTAGGGGGCGCTATTTCGACATTTGGGGTCGAACCTGTGCGACCGCCCAAAAATATCGAATTTCGGATCCGGCCGGACGAATCGGGAAAGTTAGACGCGTTTTCACAACTGGGAAAGGGGCGAAATTTGCCTTTGTAAAATCGGAAGAATAATAAAAAAAATAAATAAATAAATAATAATAATAATAATAAACAGCGCGATTTCAATAGGGCCCTCCGCAGACGACTTGCAGTCGGCTCGGGCCCTAATTAATGGGTTTTCTGCATTGCACAGCCTGACCTTGGGGTGAATGTGCGGGGATGTCCACTCTTGGGAAGTTTGGCCGCTGTCGAGAATGTTTTCAGTTGGTGAATAATCTTCCGCACTGACTTTAAATTGTTTGAAAATGGCCCTATAACCCTTCCCAGATTGATGGGCAGGAACAATTGCTTCTGATTGCCAATGTCTTTCCCTCTTGGCATTGTGTTAACGCACACCTCCATGCTCCAGACCAGCAACGTGCTGAAACCTCTGCTTTAATAGAGGTGGTCACACTTGCTGATGATGAATTAATCAAGTGCATTTGATTAGCAACGCTTCGCTGCTAATTACCTTCTTAATTCCTATGGAAGCAGTAATGGTGTACTGATTTTTTCACACATGGCTTCTGTATTTTTGCTGAATTTTAGTTTAATAAATAATGGCACGGTGTTCTGTTGCATGTTGTTTTATACCTCAGGTTAGATTTACATAATTTTAGAACCTGATTAGAACCAGCTGACTTTTGTTTGTTTTTTTTTTTTTTTTTGTCTTGATGCGCAGAACTGCAGAACTGAAAGAGGGTGTACCTTGTTTTTCTTATGAATGGAGTCCCTCTTAGTACATCTCTCTTAGTCAGTCCATCTCCCAGTCAGTCAGTCTGTCTCTCGAACAGTTAGTCTCTATTAGTCAGTCTGTCTCTTTCTCTTTTTTTGTTTCTCTTTTCAGTCGTTATATCTATCTTTGTCAGTCTGTTTCTCTTTTGTCAGTCTATCAATGTATCTGTCTGTCTCCCTCTCAGGTAGTCTGTCTCTCTTCTTCAGTCTTTTGCTGTTTGTCAGTCACTCAGTCGGTGTTGTTCGGCCCATGTCACAGTTGAGCTGTGGTCACTGTCCTTCGGTCAGAATTGCTTCAGTGACTTTATTTTAACTGCTGCGTATTGAGAAAATGTTTAATGCTGAGGAAAATCTCTTATATTTTATTGAAGTGTGAGGGGTGTTATGATGTCTTAAAGTTCTACACGTATAGTGCACTGTCATGGTGATTGTCATAGGCTGGTGTTCGTATGAATGAAATCTGATCTGGGGTAAGTTTTGCCAGCTCTGAGAGGTGATTAGGGAAAGGGGAAATAGTTTTTATGCCCCCGTAAACGAAGTTTCGGGGGCATATACTTTTTCCCCTGTCCGTCTGTCTGTCCGTCTGTTTGTCCGCAGTGAAAAAAAAACTTTAAACTTGGCCATAACTTTTGATTGGTTAGTGGTAGGTCTTTGATACTTGGCATGTGCATCCCTTGTGACGAGACCTTTCAGATGAGGTCATCAAATTTGACCTCGTGACCTTGACCTTGGCGTCGCTGCCATTTTCATAAAACTTTAACCTTGGCCATAACTTTTGACTGGTTCGTGGTAGGTCTTTGATACTTGACATGTGCATCCCTTGTGACGAGACCTTTAAGATGAGGTCATCAAATTTGACCTTGTGACCTTGGTGTCGGTGACATTTTTATAAAACTTAAACCTTGGCCATAACTTTTGACTGGTTAGTGGTAGGTCTTTGACACTTGGCATGTGCATCCCTTGTGACGAGACCTTTCAGATGAGGTCATCAAATTTGACCTCGTGACCTTGACCTTGGTGTCGGTGACATTTTTATAAAACTTAAACCTTGGCCATAACTTTTGACTGGTTAGTGGTAGGTCTTTGACACTTGGCATGTGCATCCCTTGTGACAAGACCTTTCAGATGAGGTCATCAAATTTGACCTCTTGACCTTGACCTTGGCGTCGGTCACATTTTCATAAAAGTTTAACCTTGGCCATAACCTTTTGACTGGTTAGTGGTACGGCTTTGATACTTAGGTATACGATTCCTCTCGTTGAAGAAAGGTGATCTAGGCCTTGATCATGTCTTCTTGACCTTGGCATACTGGGGGCATTAGTGTTTTACAAACGCATCTTGTTCTCAGTCAGATCTCCAGGAATCTGCTTGTACAGATGGTCAAAATGTAGTTAAAAGCCTGTGTGTGCAAGGGGGCGTGACAGGGAGAGTGTGCGCGTTTGCAGGCATATGTGCGTGTGCATGCGCACTTGTGTGTTTGTGTTCATGTACAGTTCTAAAATGGTGTGCTTTTGAATGAGCTGTTCTTGCGCAGTAGAATAGATTTTGTGAGGAAACAGTCACTTCTTGCTGCGATACTATTCCGGCTAATCACTGCAGCTCCGCCATTGCTCTGGGACTAACGAGTCATCAGAGCGACTGATTCACTAACTACCTCTACTGTGTGTGTTTGTGTGAGAGATTGAGAGGTGTGTGTTTGTGTTTGTATGAATGAATGTGTGTGCGCGTGTGGGTGTGTGTGAGGGACTATACGTGTGGACTGAACGTGTGTGTGAGTATGTGTTTGTGTGTGTATATGAGTGTATGTTAGCATGCGCGCGCGTGTGTGTGAGACTATACATGAGGACTGAGCGAGACTGTGTGTGTTTGTGTATGTGTGAGAGACTATGCGTGTGGACTGGGTGGGAGTGTGTGTGTGTGAGGGACAATACGTGTGAGTGAGATATACGTGTGGACTGAGCGGGAGTGTATGTGTGTGTGTGTGTGTGTGTGTGTGTGTGTGAGACTATACATGTGCACTGAGCAGGTGTGTGTGTGAGTGAGAGACTGTATTTGTAGACTGAGCAGGTGTGTGTGTGAGAGACTATCTATGTGGGTTGAATGGGGGGGTGTGTGTGTGTGTGTGTGTGTGGGTGTGTGTCTGAGACAGTTAATGAGGACAGAGTGTAGCTGTGTGGGAGAGGCTGTATATTTGGACTGAGAATGTTTGCATCGCTGTAATTATGTATTTTATTGCTCCGATAAGCTGTAAACAGTGTGAAACTGAGACCTGAGGCTAAAAGGTGTGTGTTTATGGAGGAGTGTGTGTGTTTAATGAGGGCCCAGTGTGCCTGTTTAACAGAAGCCTAGAGCCTGATGGGATTGCGGCAGCTTCAGAGGACAGAGGCAAAATTTCAGCTCCCTCCCATCTCCTGCTCAGAATATTCACTATGATTTGTGACTTCCAGTTGATGAGACTAAGCAAGGGCTGAATCCCCCCCCATTGGAGCAGTGTGGGGTTACAGGCCTCGCTCAAGGGCTACACTCCGTGTGTTTACATGCTCAGTTGTCGAGCTATGGTAATGGCTCGATTAGGCTATTTAATCAAACCACTGTCCTCGTCCCAAGTGGCAACCTGCGAGCCTGAAAAGTGAAGCAAATACAGAAGTGCCAAAAGCTGCAGTTCCTCGAATGGCCACTTGAGGCTGGCTGCAGAAACAAGTCGATCCCCATTGACCCCCATGTTAAAAAGCCCAATTTTACAACAAAAATAAACATGTTCACAGCCTGGTTCAAAATATGGTTTTGGTCTCTATGGCTAATTTTCTTCTACTCGTAAACTGTGGAGGGAGTGAATTTTTTTGTCATTTTTTGTAACTCTACTATTTAAAGGCTTAGTTTTCTGCATAATTTTGGGCGTGGCCACGTTGAGTGACAGAACCTTGAATTAAAGTCTCTGGGCGGGAGTCTGCTCATCTGGTTGTGTTGTGGCTAGGCTAGAGCACTGGCCTACATGGCCTCGGGCTGTAGAGTAGGAATGCCAAGCCCTACTGCTAACCACAGGCCTAGCCTGGCTGTCTGAGGGGGTGGGGAGGGGGGGTTTACTACTGCTCAGCTAGCCTTGCTGCTAACCCTTGGCCTTTTCTAGTTGTCTGTGAGTTGTCTAGTTGTCTTTCTAGTAGGTCTCCTTCCTAGGCTCATATGAGTCACGGAACTTGATCCATCGGGCGTGTTTCTGACTGGAGTTTTTTTATCAAATATCAAGGTGACAATGTCTTGCTGTGTGGTTAAGAGTCTGTGGACTATTTTGTAAGATGATGAAATACTATTATTTCATATAAAATTTGATGTCAACGCAAAGTAGCGTTAGTTTGTTCTCTACCCAACTAGGCGGTGAATGAATGGTAACCCCCCGTACGCCTGCCACAGTTATTGCACTGGCATGTTGCGAAGTGAGGGTGGAACAGAAAAGTGTTTGAATTTAGCGTTAACATATTTTTGAACAAAAGCTGTCAGTCAGTTGTTGGAAAACAGTCACGGTTTCCCTAACAGGTTGCCAACATAAACTGGCTGGTCAGCTACATTAGAACCACGATAGCACGCTACCAATTGAGCTCCTTAGCTGATTCCCCCTTAGTATTGGAAGGCTTGACCGGAGAATGCCGTGGATTTACACTCAAGAGATTCACACAGCAGTACCATATAGAACTGCGTTCTCCACCAATGGATTTGTTAAATTTTCAGTGTGATTACGGAACTGTATCATTGTAAATAGAAAGGCTAACTGGCTATAATTTAACATATCCCTCATTATCTAGCAAGCTAACTAGCTGTCGCTAAAAGTGTTTCTATATGAAGTCCATCATCCACAAATTGGCTAACCACATTAATGCAACAATTAAGCCAGACGGCAACGAAAAAGAGCTACTAACCAGCCACCTTCGGCTATATTCAGTGTCAATAGGAGGAAAGGCTTTTCCCCCCAAAATTAACATTAATTTCACAACGTGATAAAAAGTTGTGCATTGCAGTGGTATTGTTAGCTAATATAAGATAAGCTGGGCAGCGGATGAAACATCCATGGAGCCTTCGAGCCAGACGCCCAGCTGTGTTAGTATTGATGAGCCCACATATGCTGGCTACAGCAACCGATTAATTCAGCATTCAGCGAAGTCAAAATGTAGGGTGATAATACTTGTGATCAGAATGTGCAAGAGTGTGGTAGGAAAATAAAGATCCATCAGGTTTATCAGTAAGGTTACGTAGTGCAATGTTATCATTTCGATGGCAATACTACCATTGATGGGACCGGGGTAAGCTGCGTACAAGAGCTAAGACGAGCACCCGCTCGCATTCTGGGGGGATTCTGATACTCAGTGAGCCAACCGCCTCGACTTCCCAGCGGTGTACAGCGTTCGTTGTGCTATTGCCTCACGGATACGAACAACGTTCGTCCTGCAACTGCTTCACGAATATAAACAGCGTTCGACCCGCTACCGCAAGCGACTTGGCAGGATTCATTGTTTTACTGGGACACACATGACCTCGCATCTCGGCCTTTGCGAACCAAGGAGCATAGAGCTGATAGAGGTTTTCAGTGGAATATGAAGCCGAAGCGAGCTTGGTCGCTGCAAGCTTGGAGTGCGTTTCAGCAAACGAGCTCCATTCGGCCTGCCCACTGGGCTTGCGTCAGCTCCAGCAATGGCCCGCCTCTTTGCCCATTTTTGGATTATCCGGGAGGTAGGAGGAGTCAAGTAAGTGCCAAGATGGTGACCAAATTTGCTTCAAAAATGGATATTCAGAAACCTATGAGTGACGTCACGGAGGCTACGTCCATGTTTTATACAGTCAATGCCTCGTCCCAGTATACATGCACGGGCAGAAAATTTGATTTATTGACAGAAGCATGTCGTCCCTGCTATGATAGGCGGCGATATGCCTTTCAGATTCTTTGTGTTGCATCTTTTTCTGATTGACCTACCACGTCACAGACCAAACATTTGACAAACAAGTTAGCTGGCGGCTAGCTCGTAGCATGTGGAATGCATTGACTGTAAGATCGAGTGGCGAGAATGTGTATGTTTAATATGGGCTATACGCTATGCTTTTCACACTATTGAGATGCACACTATCCCCGGTGGTTATGTTGTTTGCCGAAGCGAGGCAGCAACAACGCTTTTCTCGACTTCGTGCAGTTTCTATTCCCTTTCTAAAGGAGTGCATTTCCCAGAAGCGTGGTTGCTGGCAACTAACATAGTTCATCCATTCACAGTCTGTGGTTCCAACTATGTAAGTTAGCATGTGTGCTTTCGGGAAACAGACTCCCGGGCTCCCCGTGTATGTTTGATGCGGGTCAGGAGTAATGACTAGTGGGACACAGCTGTTTTTACGATGGCGAGTGGAAGGAAACTTTTCGGATGATGCATAAGTCATTTGATAACACTTGTGGATTAATGGAAGATGTTATGAGCCCCCAAGGGCTCTGTTCAAGAACCGCTACCCTTGCAGACGACGATTGCTTCTGTTCAGTACAAACTTGCTAGTTGGGCAGAGCACAGGCTCGTCCCTAATCAGTTAGGTGTTTTCTTGCCCACAGGACTTCCGGGTCAAAGCCCTGCACAAAGAATGTGGAGCATGCTCAGAGTGCATAGTCCGGTTTGGTTTGATTCAAGCGTACACCACATGAAGGAATAATGCGACTATTAACTGCATTATTTTGGGTTTGCTAGTCTGACTATGAGAAATTCAATTTGGTATGATTCCAGTCGGTCTAACATGTTAACATGCATTTTAAAAGTCTGGTTATTGTCGGACTAACCCAATAATTAGATTTTTCTGATGTCATGTAAACACACTCATTAATGTTATTGAGGCTACAACAGGGCTCGAACCACCAATCTCTTAAGTCCCGTTCAGAAATACTGAGGGAGGTGGGGATGGTAATGTTTTGTTACAGCCTTCCGTAGAAGTGCAGCAATGGTTCCCCATAAATTGCTCATGTCACCGATGGAAGCGTCTAGAAGGATTGCAGTTGGCCAGAGGCAAGTCAAACTAGTTCAGGAGGACACAATTCTGCGGTAAATTTGCGCGTGCTGACATGTAACCAAACAATCCTGCATTGTTGACTCACTGTAGTTTCATTTGCAAGTTATTTCGGGGGAAAAAAAATAAAAAGCTGAAATGTGCAGATGCATTTTGCCCGGCCGGATGAATCAGCATGTATTGTGCTTAAGAGTGTAAACATTTGCTCAATGAAGTGAAGCGGCCTGATTTCTTGCATCCATTTGATTTCTATATTTTTGTTCTTTTGTATAAAGTGAATCATCTCATCCTAATATCTCTCAATATCATCTCTAAAAAAAATAATAATAATGATAATTTGGCCTCCTAAAAGGAATTTCTAGCATTCACCTAGACTCTGTATAATAGACCTATTTGACGAGTACACGATGCATTAATTTGCTTTTGCCTGCAGCGCAGAATAATCCATTAAAACGACGAGACAATAAAACAACAATTTACTGATCGTATCAAACTCATCTACAGGCAAATTGAAGTTCCATCAGATTTTGACATTCTGAAAAAGGCCTGCTTTTAACATCCAGAAAATAACAGGAACGCCACGCTAACACCCCACTAGCCAGGGAGAGTCACATCACTTATAGTGATGCATCGGGCGCGGAGTTGAAAATTGCTGGTCTGGAATGGCTTTGATCTGAAAAATTGCAGGTCTCGTATGGTTTTGATTGGGTAAATTGTTGCCTGGCGCTCTGTTTTTGGGGTGATGTGAATGATTAGTTGCTGTACTTTAGAGACAAAATAATTGAAATACATTTTTGAAATGACAGGAGTCATCTCTCAGGTTCCAGCGAATAATTATTGATCGTTTTTAAATGTTTTTTTTTTGCATTTATTCTCACTTTAGCCAGATGGTCCTGACAGCTTTGACTGATCAGTTTTTACTGGTTCTCACTGGCCGTTTTAGAGGGTGACCCTGTGGAGGTCGAAGGTCAAACTGTAAATGTCTTGTGGTGTGTTTGTCCCACTGCTGAGCCTGGACTGATGATTTCTGATTTCACCTCACCCTCTGAGCCGGGGAAGTGCGTCAACGTACAAATTCCCCCCAGTTTATACTGATTGATTGATTGATCGATTGATTTCGAGCAAGTATAAAAACAAAGTATCTCAGTTCATTTCAATATATATTCAAAAGAAAAAAGAAAACAAAAAGAACAAGCAGAAAAAAACAAACAAATCATAATGTAGCCTGTTCGAAAAAAGGAGTAAGAGGAAGGTTAACACTTTTTAATCCTACCCCTTTTTGACTCTTCTTCAAAAGATTATATGATTTATACTATTGTAAATTATATATAGCCATTGTATCTGCAGTAGTATTTTATATCTACTGCACCCTCCATAATTATTGGCACCCGTGGTTAAGATGTGTTAAAAGCCTTAAAATAAATTCAATTTTTATTGCAGAAGCATACTCTCACTGAAAATGGTAGAAAAATGTAACCTTCAACTCAAGTGAATTTTAAGGGGGGAAAAAAAATCCCTGACTAAGAAATAATTATTTTTCATAATTGTTCCACAATTATTGTCACCCCTAACAATTCCTAGGAAATAAATGCAATTGAAGTATTTGTCAGTTCTGCAGTAGTTTACAAAGTTGATCAGAGTATCTAGGAACACTTAATTAGTAATTCATCACTTCCTGTTTCCCTGGGGTATAAATATGACGTGACACAGAGGCCATTTCTCTTATCCACTCTTCAACACTGTAAAGACAAAGGAACACACCATTCAAGTAAGGCAGATGTGTGTCGACCTTCACAAGTCAGGCAATGGCTACAAGAAAATAGCTACTCGCCTGAACCTGCCCATATCTACTGTCAGAGGAATCATTAAGAAGTTTGAAACAACTGGAAAAGTGGTAAACAAGCCTGGACGAGGACGCAAAGTTAGACGCACAGTGAGGAGGATAGTAAGAGAAATAAAACGTTCTCCAAAGCTCACTGTTAAATAATTGCAACAAATGGTAGCATCTTGGGGTCTCAAAGTCTCCAAAACAACCATCAGGGGCTATCTACATGCCGACGAGCTGTTTGGGAGGCATGCATGGAAAAAACCTTTTCTCACTCGCAATCATAAACGCAAACGGCTGGAGTTCACTAAGCGGTACTGGGAGTTCAACTAGGACCGTGAGCTTTGGTCAGATGAGACCAAGATAGAGCTTTTTGGCAGCAAACACTCTATAAGTGGGTCTGCAGAACACAAAAGATGAGTATGCAGAAAAGCACCTCATGCCCACTGTGAAGTATAGGGGAGGATCGGTGATGCTGTGGGCCTGTTTCTCTACCAGAGGCCCTGGGAACCTTGTCAGGGTGCATGGCATCATGAACGCTTTGAAATACCAGGACATTTTGAATCAAAATTTTGTGGCCTCTGCCCAAAAGCTGAAGATGGGTTGTCACTGGGTCTTTCAGTAAGATAATGACCCTAAACATGTGGCCAAATCTACACAGAAATGGTTCTCCAGACATAGAATCAAGCTCCTCCCTTGGCCATCTCAGTCCCCAGACCTCAACCCCATTGAAAACCTGTGGAGTGAGCTGAAGAGGAGAGTGCAGAGGAGAGGACCCAGGTCGCTGGATGATTTAGAGAGATAGTGCAAAGAGGAATGGTCGAAGATCCCGTGCAAAGAGAAATGGTCGAAGATCTTTTTCTGTATTCTCCCATCTTGTGAAACAGATGGGTGCTGTTTTGTTGGCAAAAGGGGGGTTGTGCAAAGTATTAACATCAGGGGTGCTAATAATTGTGGCACACATGATTTGATGTAAAATAATTATTTCTTAATGGGGGATTTTTTTTCCCCACTGACTAAATGCACTTGAATTAATGGTTGGATTTTCCTCTTTTTTTTCATTGTGGTCCTATATTATTTAGAAAAAAACTGAATTCATTAGAAGCTAAAGATCACTTCTTAACCAGGGGTGCCAATAATCATTGAGGGCGCTGTATATCTATACATGTGTGTGTGTACATGCATATATACATACACATCACGCAAATATACATAGAAATCTACATACTAATACGTATGTACATACTAAATACATATATGATTTCCTCTGGTTTTATTTACATCTGACAACATACTCCCAATTAACACGCTTCCTCTTCAATATACCTCTTAAGGAACGATTTTTTGTACATCCCTTTAAACTGATTTATATTTGTACTCTGTTTGAGCTCCACCTCCAAACTGTTTCACAAATCCACCCCACAGATTGATGTGCACATACTTTTCATTTTGGTTTGAACAGTTTTCTAAAGTTAAGCTCTCTTCTCATGTTATAGCTGCCTTCCCTTTCCATGAACATTCTCTGTATGTTTTTTGGTAACAGGTTATTTCTGGCTTTGTACATGATTTGTGATGTTTTAATTTAAATTTGACCAAATCCATAAATTTCAGGGTGTTTGATTTTACAAACAACATGTTTGTGTGTTCTCTATATCCCACACCGTTTATTGTACTTATTGCTCTTTTCTGCAGTATGTATATTGGCTGTAGGGTACTTCTGTAGTTATTTCCCCAGACCTCCGCACAGTAAGTCCGATGTGGTCAACACCGTGAACAGTACAGAGTGTATAATGATTTATAATCCAGTATATGTCTTATTTTGCCCAGAATTGCAGTGCACTTTGCTAGTTTTGCTCGGACATGGGTTACATGGGATTTCCAGCAAATTTTGTGGTCCATGATCACTCAAAGAAATTTATTCTCATATGCTCTTTCTATGCGTGTATTGTTTATCCTCAAGTCTACATGAACTGTGTTATGTTTTCTAAACAGCACGATCTTTTTTTTTTCCCTCCAGATTTAGTGATAATTTGTTTTTGTCAAACCACAGTTTTAATTTATTCATTTCTGTAGTGATCATCTCCAAAATCTGCTGCAAATTCTCTCTTTTGTATCGTCTGAGAACAAGACAAATTTCATACTTTTTGATAAATTGCACATATCGTTGATGTTTAATATAAACAATTTTGGCCCTAATGCTGAACCCTGTAGTACCCTGCAAGCAATATCCATGTAGTTTATGCTCCCCAATTTGCATAAATTGTTTCCTGTTTCTGAGATAACGTCTGAGCCAGCTCAGCCCAATACCCCTAATACCATACTTTTCTAGTTTATTAAATAATATATCATGATCAATAGTGTTGAAAGCTTTCTTTAAGTCAATGAATACCCCCATGGCAATTTTTTTTTGTTGTCAATACAATTTGTGATTTCTTCTGTTTTATGGCCCCAATTTGTTATGACCCCAATTTATGATATATCGGATAGCAAGGGATGATAAACAAATTTTTAAAACTTGAACAGACTTGATTAACCAAAGCACTGACCAAGATTGAAATAAAAAATAAAAAAATGAGATGGTTACTGTCCCTTGGTACTTGAGATGGGGTTGCTATGTTGTGATGTCCTTGGATAGGAAAATGCTCCAACACAGGCTAAAATCCACAAAGAGAGCTTCACAGGACTTGAAAAGAGTGACAGGTCTGGTCAAATGTATCCTTCCACAATTTCTCCTTGCAATTTCTCCTACTACTTTACTCTCTCAATTTTTCTCCCTATGTACTCTTTTCCAGCCCCCTCCCACCTTCCAGACTTTTTTCAATTCTCTGGGACTTTCCCCCTCTGAGGCATGCCCAGGACATGCCCAAAAACTTAGCTCCAAACTGGGCGTAACAAAAAGTCAATACTGCCATCTAGTGGCTTTTTCCCCACATTACATCTGTCAATTCCATGAGTACCAATGATGTTAATCTCTTTGCTCTGAATCCATATGGACTGTCTGCCAGCAGGTTTTGTTTTTCAATAAATTTGGCCAGTCTGTCAGTAAAAAGTTTGAGTATTTTGGAAAATTGGGAGAGCAAAGAAACAGGCCTGTAATTTGTAAAATGGTGTCTATCTCCTGTTTTAAACAGCGGTGTCACTTTTGCTGTTTTCATCTTGCTGGGGAATTTACTGGATTGAAAAGACAAGTTACATATGTGGGTTAATGCCTTTGCAATTTCTTCAATTACTGTTTTTACTGTTGTCATGTCCATGTCATTCCAGTCAGTGGAAGTTTTATTTTTACATTTTCTTACGGTCTCTGGTTTCTTTTTCATCAACTGCTGCCAAAAAGATTGTGCTTGGATTTCTATCCCTTATACAGTCGATAGCCTCACCTTCTTTTGTCTCTAGTTCCTTGATTTTTGATGCCATTTCTGGTCCCACATTTACAAAAAATGTATTAAAACCATTAACCACATCCTCCCCACTATGGTCTTGTCATCCTATATGAAGTATTCCGGGTTATTTGCCTTTAGTTCCATTTCGTATAACATTATTTAGAACACTCCATACACCTTTTAATGTTGTTTTTATTTTCCTTCAATTACTTTTTATGATATACCGATATTTACATATCCTCATAATATTAGTAAACTTATTCTTGTATTTTTTATACTTTTCCTCTGCCTCTATAGTTCGGTGATTTATGAAATTTCTATATAGCGCGTATTTCTTTCTGCGGGCGTTTTGTAACCCCTTAGTGACCCACTGACTATTTTTGTTTTTATGTACATGACTATATTACTTTACAGGACAATTTTTATCGTACAATGAGTTGAATATTTTTAGAAATTCATAAATTCGTAATCAGTCTCAATATCTTTTTCATTTTGTACTTTCTTCCAATTCTGTGCTATGAAATTATTTTTAGGTAATCTCATTGTTTCCTCCATTTTCACTCTTTTATTTTTATTTTTTTAATCAATTTTGGCGTCAATACTCTTCTGATGATTACAATAATACACCACAAAAATAGGTAGGTGGTCACTGATGTCCGTTAATAAAAGTCCACTCTCTGTGTTGTTTTCCGTAGTGTTTTTTAATATATTCTCTATTAAAGGGGCAACGTGTTAAGTAAATCTATTTTGTGATTATTGGACATGGGCCCATACTATATACTGATATTGATAAACTTTTCTGTCGTTTTATGTTTTTTTTGGATTTAGGAGATCAATATTGAAATCACTACAGATGAACATAAGTTTTTGAATAGATTTTATAAATATGCTTTCCATCCAGTCTTTAAATCTTTCAATATCTGATCCAGGTGGTATATATATACAGCTATACAGCTTACAACTACATTTTTCATCCTTTCAATATATATTTCCACTGTAATACATTCAAGTAAATCATCAACTGCTGCAGTCATATTTGCAATAATTTTATACCTCAAACTTTTATCCACATATATTGCCACCCCTCCGCCATTCTTGTTCTTTCTGTTCACCAGAAAACAGAACTGTTCATCATGGGGTCAGTGAGTGAATGAACACGCGCGCGCGCGCACACACACACACACACACACACACGTATAAATCCACTGAATTTGAATTATTTTGTGTATGTCTGCTGAAGTCATTGTGAGCGCGTGCGTGTGAGTGTGTGTGTCTGTGTGAGTGTGTGGTCCTGCTGTGCTCACATCCCAGGCTCTTCATCTCTTCCTGAGAGAGCAGGGCGGATGAGGACAGAGAATCAGAGGGAAATGGAGGAGAGCAGGAGATGCCAACCAGCAGGAGAATTAAAGTGCACAGACGCACACACACTCACACACTGGCAGACTGTGGCACAGAGAAACACACTCACACATAGCCTGACTGATAGACACGCATTCACGCTAGTAAAAACCGAAACCGGCAGTGTTTCATTGGGTAATTGACTCTTTAATGTGCTTTTCTTATTAAAGGAGGCTGGTAGCAGCTTTTTGACTCTGCTGTTTGTTCGTAATCTGTGTTCTATTGTAATGTTAATGAAATCCTGATTACATGTTAGCTTCCTTTTTTGAGGAGGAAGTGGAGTGCGTCTGTTTAGAGAATTACTCTGCATCCCAGGAAAAGGGCTCGGGAAAGAACAATACTGACTTTGTTTTGGGAAGCATGGCTTTGAATTTGTGATGTCCATAGGGATGCTAATTGTGTGGATGTTGTAGAGACCCTTCATATCCTGTAGGCTATGTGCCAAATGCTAGCAAAGAACAGTTTGTCTGGTGCAAACAATCGTATCCACCCTATCCAGACTTGCCCACTTCTCCTACCTCCATAAGTAATGTTTTAGTAATTAATTTCCGGTTCGACTAAAAGCCAGTTCAGTCGAAGACAAAAACAGAAGTGGCTAGCTTGCAAAGGAAAATGATCAGAAAGCAAAATATTAAGACAACCTCTCCCACCACACGCTATGCTGATACTCCCCATAATATCTTGCTTTTCAGAATTGGTGTTAAACCTACTTAGCTAGCATCAAAAAATAAACTTTCTGTTTACTGCGACAGGCATGATCTGTGCTGAATTCATGCTGAAACAAAAGTTTATTCAGAAAGTAGCCAGCTGCCTGACATCCCTGATTCTGCGATGCATTAGGTCAATGGAAACCAAAAAAAAAAAAACTAAGCTCTTTCATTGGCCCTCTGAGAGGGTTAACTTACTACAATGTGTAGCGTAATGAGTGCAGCTGGGAAGTAGGAACTCAAATCTATGCCGTGATTATTTTACACCTTTCATACAATTATTTCATCACCTTTGATGATAAATTAACATGATCGATTAAATTAAATTATTAATTGATTGATTTATCAAAACCCTGTTCACAAAATGCTCATATTTATTTATTATTTTTAAATTCATGCACTCATTCACCACTCAAATGTGTGATACTTTGAAGAGGTTTTATACATGCTAAAATATTGAGTTTGATATTTAGCAGCTCCGACAAGGTGGGTACTTGAGCGAGTTTGTCCGCTGCCACTGCACTTTGTTTCGCCTATTGCTTTCTTGCCATCTTGCCAACTTATTTCTAATACTTTAGTCACAGTAATTGTAGCTCTGGGGAATCCTTTTGGCATAATTACTGGTCACTTTACAGGTCAAGGTCATGTCAACTGGCCACACCCCTCAAAATGCTTATTACACAATAGCTTCAAAATCGTTTGATAGAAAGCTGCAACTTGGCATCTACCAACTATCGAACAGGACTCAGCTTCTATTGACTTTTGGGCTCCGAGCTTCCGTGCTCTGCCAAGGTGACAATGAGGTCATGACATCTGACCACACCCCTCAAAAGGCTTGTTAACGCTTTAATTTCTTAAGTATTCATGGTAGAAGCCTGTAACTTGGTATATACCAAATGTATAGCAGGGTAAATCCTCTATCAACTTTGGGTGTCATTCCACTGGAGGTCAAGGTCACAGCGAAACTCCATTACTGTTGAGGCATCTATAAATTTTTTGCCATCTTGAACCCATAAAGTCACAGCTATTATACCGCTGGGAAATTGTTTTGGCATAATCATTGGTCACTTCAAAGGTCAAGGTCATGAAATCCAGCCACGCCCCTCAAAATGCCTCTTAACACGATACCTTCAGAAGATTTTGAAGTATATTAGCTGTAACTCAGTATATAGCAAATATTGAACAGAACTCTATTAACATTTTAGTAAATTTCATTCATGGTCAATGTCATGGTGAGGTCATTGTCATGGATGTACTCACACAAAACTTCTTGTTGACACAATATTTTTATATGTTTGATTATTCTTCATGAAATTTACTTATAAATGTGTCCCAAGTGCAGGTGGAATGGAGGGGCTGCTCTGTATTGCGGTGTCCTGCAAACACTTTTCTAGTTCTTGTACTGCACACAACGTAGTATGCATTACAAATAATTTATGAAAACAATAATGGGAGCACAGAATTGCTTACTTATAAGCATTTATTGAACATCAAAGCATCGACACAAACGAAATTTGGTCGTTGAGAGCCCTTAGATCACAGAAAGTAAATTTTAATTTTCTCACTCGGGCAAATACACAAGTCTTTTTAAACAAGCACTCTTCAGATTCTCTTTGGGTTTAAATGAGCGCAGTCATGAAAAAATCATGACCTCAAGCATAAGCCTCTCCATTACAGTTACTTACTGCAAATTACTCCTGTAATTCAGCACTTCTGTTGGGGCCTATCTCGCCCCGCGTACCCCTGATCTGATGGGCCTGCTTTAACCAGATTCCTTTTTTGCAACGTCATTTAAATTTTTTTTGCAAGAGCAGAACTCGTTTAGCGGTTTTCCCTTATCGGCAGCGGCCGAGGCTTGGTGATCACGTCCTAAATGCTTGTGGGGGTTCAAGCTGATTGAGAGGTTGCTGTTAATGAGTTGTGTTATATTCCACACTCGGCCAGTTCTGCATGGCCGTGTCTAAATGTACAGAAATATTAAACGAACATACTGCAGAATTTTTACCTGGAAGATTGATAAGGCAGCGATACTCAGTCATTTAGTACAAACACAAATTCTAATGAAGTTGGGACATTGTGTAAAACGTGAATAAAAACAGAATGCCATGATTTGCAAATCGACCTGTGTTCATTTGAGTACACTACAAAGACAAGATATTTAATGTTCAAACTGAAACTTAGTTGGTTTTTTGGAAATATTCGGTCATTTTGAATTTGATGCTTGCAACACCTTCCAAAAAAGCTGGGACAGGGGCATGTTCATCACTGTGTTACATCACCTTTCCTTTTCACAACATTCAATAAGGATTTGGGAACTGAGGACACTAATTGTAGTAGCTTTGTAGATGGATTCTTTCCCAGTCTTGCTTGATGACTTCAGTTGACTCAACAGTCCAGGGTCTCCGTTGTCGTATTTTGTGCTTCATAATGCGCCACACATTTATGGGAGAACTGAACTGCAGTTTCACGGGCATTCAATGTTGGTTTTCAGCCTTGCCGCTTACGTGTAGAGATTTCCCTGGATTGTCTAAATCTTTTTTTTTTTTTTTTTTAATTTTAAAATTTTTTTTTTATTTCGCATTTCCAATCCAACCCGAATCTGTAATGCCCAATTAGGAGGGAACTATGTACACGGCTTTCGCATATGTGGCCCTCTTGCCAACTCAGGAGAGTGAGACAGCTCGCAGCTCTCCTCTGAAGCAAGCACCCGTCGCCATCGCTTATACACTCATTGGTTGAAACTTCGTAAGGTCAGAACGATGGCGGAGGATACCCTAACATGAACGAGCTTAGAATCTTCCTAAGGAGTGCCCATCTGGCCAACAGGAAGCGCCTGAGAACTTACTTACAATGCCCTATCCCAGCAGACACTTCCCAATTTGCATCCCTTTAGCGCATTCTCTGAATCTTTTGATGATATTATGGACTGAAGATGATGAAGTCCCTAAATTCTTTGCAATTGCACATTCAGGAACATTGTTCTTAAACTGTTGGACTATTTGGTCATGCAGGTGTTCACAAAGTGCTGAACCTCGCCCCATCCTTGCTTGAGAATGAATGAACCTTTAGGTGATGCTCCTTTTATACCTAATAATTATTCACCTGTTTTCAATTAACCAGTTCACCTGTGGAATGTTCCAAACAGGTGTTTTTTTTGAGCATTCTGCACTTTCCCACTCTTTTGTTGCCCGTCGCAGCATTTTTAGAAGGTGTTGCAGGCATCAAATTCAAAATGAGTGAATATTTCAAAAAAACAAATAGGTTTATCAGTCTGAACATTATATATCTTGTCTTTGAAGGGTGCTCAATTGAATACAGGTCGAAAAGGATTTGCAAATCATTGTACTGTTTTTATTCACATTTTACACAATGTCCCAACTTCATTGGAATTGGGGTTTGTACAATGCACTGACTTCCTGACTCAGTGCCCACAATACCTTGCTTAACTACCCAGCTTTTAGGAAGTGCTTTGGATATTTCAATGCAGATCCTTCTCTGTTCATGTATTATTTCTCAGAATTATGTGGCCAATAGGAGAAGACCTACCTGTCAGAGGAGCCTTGTACTGATTGGTTGCCATGATGTAGCTGGGTTTTGCAGCCATTAGGGTTTGGGTTAGTTGTGGAAAACATCCCGCATAGTCCCTTTAAGCAAAAAACACCCTCGTTTGCAATGTGAGACATGAAAAAGTTCTTATTTGTTCTGGAGGCTCTTTTGAAGCGATTTAAAACCCTTTCCTCCTAAGCAGAGATTGAACAGAGAAGACAAATGTGTAATTACTGCCGCCAACATTCCAGCAGATTACATATGCTGATAAAGGCCGCCCGTTCCGAGATAAACTGCATTGTAGTCGTAGTTTGATTAAATTTGCATTTAGCTTCCCGGCTAATCTCATCTCTCCGGATAAAAAATGCGAATGTACGATTCTGACTCCGTTCAGGGCATTACAAGACTTTGTCCGGGCTTATCTCCCATGATCCCCTGCAGTTCAGTCTTATAGATCTCATTTCTTTGGCTGATAATTAAATATGTAAGAAGAAGAATAAATTCTTTTTTTTGGAACAACCTGCTTTGAACTCCATCATTATTAAAATAATGCTCAAGAACAAGGTCACGTAATCGGCCAGTGAGTTTCAATCACAAACTCTGATCTTGACCAGAACTCCTGGTTGTGGAAAAATTGGATGTTTGGACTGACCAAACACTTCATCAGGAGCTCCTGTGCACCTGTTTATCTACTGGCAGCCATATCACTACTCCATCTGTTCCAGCCATGTGGCTGAAGCTAAGCAGTTGTGGGCTTTGTTAGTACCTGGATGGGAGACCACCTGGGAAAGCCAGGTTGCTGCTTGGTGGCCATTAGGTTGAGATCTTTCCCCTGGTGGAATAATCCCCAATGCCCCAATGCAGTGATGGGGACACTGTGCTGAAGGTGATGCCGTCTTTCCGATGAGACGTTAAACCGAGGTCCTGACTCACTGTGGTTATTTAAGATCCTATGACACTCGTCGATAAGAGTAGGGGGTTCCCCGGTGTCATGGCTAAACTCCCAACCTGGCTCTTTCAACCTGCCACCTAATCATCCCCTGATCTAATTGGTTGTGGACTTGTCCTCTCCCTCCCCACCTCAAATATCCAATCAGCCAATTAGGGCAGCAGTGCAGTGCATTAGATCTTGCAGGTGCAGAGCTGGAGCTTTAGGTCGTGCTAACCTCAAACATCAGAATATGGTAAAAATGTGATCGCAGTGTCTTTAGCATGGTCGTCAGTGTCAGACTGGCTGATTGCAGTATTCCTGAAAATGCTGATCTCTTGGGGTTTTCATGCGCCGCAGTCTGTGCTGTTAACACCGAATAGTGCGAAAAAACCAAAAACAACCAATGAGCTGCAGTTCGCCTTGTTGATGTGAGAATGGTCAGACTGGTTCAAGTTGACAGAAGGGCTACATTTACTCAGTCACTCTACAACTGTGCTGAGCAGTTCAGCATCTCAGAATGCTCAACACCTGGGCAAATCTTGAGGCAGATGGGCTAAAACAGCTGAAGACCCCATTGGGATTCCACGTCTGTCAGAAAAGAACAGAAATCTCATGCTGCATTTCGCATAGGGAAGACTCACCAAAATGGGATAGTTGAAAATTGCGAAAATGTAGCCTGATCTGATGAATCTCGATTTCTGGTGGGATGTGCAGATGGTAGGGTCAGAATCTGGTATCAACAGCATGAATTCATGGACCCGACCTGCCCTATGTTAGAAGTTCAGGCTGGTGGTTGTTGGGTAATTTTCAGGGGAATATTTTCTTAGTGACACTTTGGTTACCTTAATTTGCCTTAATGCCAGTCAAATTTTGGAATGCCACAGGCTGTCTGAGTTCTGTGCCTGACCATGTGCTTTACTGAAAAAAACTGCACGGGCACTATCTATCACTCCTGCCAATTCTCTGTCGGGCACTATTTTTTTCACTCCTGCCATGCGTTTGGTAGGAATGTTTTTCACTTACCGGCTCACCCCATCTCTAATGTTGTAAGTTTAAAATAACCATAATTTTCTTTTAAGAGAAAGGAGGGGGAGAGATTTTCCATCGTCAGGACTCTAGAAAACATTTTCGCTTAGGTATATTGAGATGAGAGGTAAATAGACCCCTGAAGTTTTTCATTTTTATGGAAATAAAACTGTACATACTGAAAAACACATTACATAGTGAATTTGAAAAGTAATGTCATTCTTTATAAGATGTACACGATTTGATATCCTTATATAGCCGGTCTTATAGTTCAGCGTTGTGTTGCGTGTAATGAATAATAAGGCGAAGACCACTCCTCTCTTGCCAGCCAACAGATTTTTCTTCTGCCTGCAACACATTAATATCAGTAGAGCAACTTCGGGTGTCACATTTCTACATGGACAGCTATCCACCGCAGAGCATAATACTAATAACTAAGTAAACAGCGTATCATAACATTTTCCAGTTAACGGGACTGAAAACATAACCTCCTTTTACCTTAGATGGCGGAGATAATTTTGAAATGGGGAGCTCACGTTCTTGCGTGCAACGTATTAATGTCAGTACAGCAACATTGCAGGTCACCTTGCGACATGCACATTTTAGAATAGCGATGGAAGAAACGAAAAACTGTATGAGAAACCGCCTAATGCTCCATTAGCGTGGACTTACAATAAGTAAATTAGCATGCTTCACAAAAGCACCGTACATGATAAAATAAAAATGCATAAACACCATGGAAACCATCGACGCAATAATGAACAATGTCTGACCTCTACAAAGAAGTATCTTCACTTCGTTTAGCATTTTACAGCGTTTTAATCATAGATATGTATATTTAGAACACTAGATTGCCGATGTCATCATATTTACATTATCCAAAGTGAAGCACCCAGCCGCCATATTGATACACCCACCTTCTTCATTAAAATGGTTTCCTACGAGGCCAATTTCAAATAAGTCGATACAAGCAAGAAAATGCTGAGATGTGCGACTGCCTTTTGTAGCAATGTTTTTTTGAAGAGCTGTAATAAAACGTTTCATGCGAAAGTTAAAGTATAAACACAAAGTTGTCACTTTAATAGAAAAAAAATCGCGTTTCGTGCCAGCTGGCTAATTAGCCGTCCCATTGAGTTGAACAGACCGCTGACTGAAAGTGAATGCTCGCGATTGAAAACGGTCACCAGCGAGGTGCCTTGGCGTCGCAGGGACTGCATTGACTCCGTGGTCAAGAAATTAAAAAGGTGGCTAACAACCTAGCTAGCAACTTGTAGTTGGCATTCAACGACAATACTTCTTACCCGCATAATATTTAAAACAGTGGACATGTCGCTTTGTCTGTTTTATACAGAGCTCCAAAAGACAAGGAGAGGAGAAAGGTTTCACTAGTGCTTCCTTTTATCAACGTTGACATTATCCATTTGATTCAATATAAACAATTTGGGTGATTTCAAATAGTCAACTAGGGTACAATGAAGTGAGGAAACCAGAGTGAAATTTGATAACGCATACGGACATTCATCGACGTTTCTTAACTGCTTGGAAGCTATCGCAGTTATATCTTACCAGAGGTAAAAGCCTCCGTCGCGTTAACGTCACTTTCCTGCTGCACTTTAGAAAGTGTGCCGCTTTCCATCCTCCAAAAAGCACATTTTTCGGGAGACAAAATGTTGCTCTGCACAGCGATACCAGAATAACACCGACACGCCCGCAAGTGTTTTAGAAAATGTAATTTTAAAGTAGGCGAAAATGAATGGAGGTCTATGGGCGAATTTTACTTCCGGGTGTATAGGCCCTTAGAACAGATGCTGCACTTAAGTGTACCCTATCAGCTATCTTGTGTTCTACATATATATATACACCTCATAGCTCATAGCTAGTTACGGCCATGATGATGGGTCGGATATGCCGAACTGAATATGAGATGCTTCCTCTCAGCTGGCACTGGTTGCCTCGATCTGAGAGAATGTTGTGATTACTAGTTTTGATTATGACAATGATGTCATCGTCATGGTCGTTACCGGGGTAGGTAAAATGGGATAACGCTTGAATTAAATCAAGGCGTGCCCCTGAAGTGACAGACGGCCGTGTTAAATCGCGGCCATGAGGAGGACTTGACGGGTGTTTACGGGCGCGATCGCTCGTCATCTTATGCCTGCACCTCATACAATTTGCTCATCTTATACTTGCAGCAAGTTACAGAGCAGAACTGGGTTCGTGAACATGACTGAATTCGGGCTATTTTAGTGGATACCCTAGTCATGAGATATGAATCCAAACAGCATGTTTAGGATGTGGCAAATACTGTATACTTGCAACATTAATGTTCTGTCGTCCAATCTTTAGACACTGTCAAGCAGTCTTGTCGACTTGAGCCAGAATTTCAATCAAATATTTCCATAAACTTGTGGGGTCCATGCAACTAAAAACTAAGGCTCATTCGAACACAATGAGAAGCTCTACTTTATTAGTATGGTGTTCCGAATAAAGTGTTGAGTGAGGGTATATCTTGAATTACATAGGAGGTACCTGTTCATACTGAGGGCAGATCAGACTGTGTCTCAGGATGATGGATAGACGAAAAATTTCAGGACATGCAGTAAAAAGGAATAAAATCTGTAGGTAATATAAAAACAGCACGGACAATAGAAGAGGTTTGTAGAATCATTTACCTGGGAAAATTGGTGGATCAAAGGTGGATATAGCTGGCAATCATGGCCTTTAAACTTGAACAATTCAATATTGAAATAAATAACGGAATAATGGATAAAATTGGTATGAAATTGAAAGGCGGAATGAGACTGATGAAATGTCTGGTAACACTGAGACATGGTGAAATAAGTATCAGTGGACTTGGGTACTCAGGCAATGTGTTGCTGTTACTGTTTTGAAGGGAGTTTTCAGGACCTTTTTAGGGATGTTGTACGGATGTTTTTAGACGTGCTTTAAGCACGTTTTTTGTATCTCTGTCTCCATTCTCCTTCCTGTCTGACCTAAAGCCTCTTCTCTTCTACTGACTCTCGGGCCACATCACTGCCCATAGGCCTCATGGGAAATAAACAGTGAATAGCTCCGGCCCATCCTCTGCTCCGCTAAATACTGTTTCCTGACTGGAGTCATTTCCTCTAATATTTCTCTCCTTCCTTCTCTGTCTCTCACTGTGGTAATTATGGACGATTCAGCCCTGATATTCTCCACTGCTGCAGACACTAGTGCACCTTTTCTTAATTAGTGTGTGTCTGTCTCTAGTGTTGGTCTGTCTCTGCATGTGGGTATCTGTGCTTGGGCTGCGTGTGTGTGTGTCTGTGTTGGTGTTAGTGTCTGTGTGTGTTGATGTTGGTGTGTGCATGTTGCTGTGTGTTGGTAGAAGTGCGTAATTATGTGTGTGTGTGTGTGTGTCGCTATGTATTGGTAGAAGTGCGTAATTGTGTGTGGGTGTCGGTGTCTGTGTCGGTATTAGTGTCTGTGTGTGTTGATGTTAGTGTGTGCATGTTGCTGTGTATTGGTAGAAGTGCGTAATTGCGTGTGTGAGTGTATGTCGCTATGTATTGGTAGAAGTGCGTAATTGGGTATGTGGGTGTTAGTGTGTGTGTTGGTGTAATTGTGTGTGCGTGTGTGTCACTATTTATTGGTAGAAGTGCGTAATTGTGTGGGGGTCAGTGTTGGTGTCTGTGTGTGTTGATGTTAGTGCGTGTATGTTGCTATGTATTGGTAGAAGTGCGTAATTGTGTATGTGTTTGTCAGGGTTAGTGTCTGTGTGTGTATGTTGCTATGTATTGGTAGAAGTGCATAATTGTGTGTGTGGGTGTTAGTGTGTGTGTTGATGTAACTGTGTGTGTGTGTGTGTGTTGCTATGTATTGTTATAAATATGTAAGTGTGTGTTGGTGTTGGTGTTAATGCGTGTATGTTGCTGTGTATTGGTGCAATTGTGCGTGCATCTGCGCATTCGCAACTGTACAGTGGTCATTCGGAGCTCCTTGAAAATCTGCCCAAACGCATCTCATTCCCCCAGTGCTGCTGCAGTGTTGAGATAATGCTGTAACGTTGAGATAACACTTGAGCAACACCGTGATAATGTTTTGTGTACCCTGAGATGCCGGGCTGTGTTACACAGCTCTCTGTGTAAGAGGCTTTGATTGGACACTTTTCCCAGTACAGGATTCACTCCTCTGATCTGCCTCTTTTCTCCATCTCCCTCTCCCCGCTCTTCCTCCTGCATCCCTCACTTCTGACACCAGACCCCTCCCCACCAGAGCACGGGTTTCTCTCTCTGGCTGTTTTCAGAACCGCCTACTACTTACTACCAACGGATCCAGCATTCACTATATACGACATACTACATACTGAATTCCACAGCCGTATGTAGTATGACAGTTAGAATCAATTTAATTTGCTGTATGCTGTCGGGGAGTTGCTGGATGCCAACCGCCATGGAAGAAGTAAACGGGCATAGCAAATAACAAAGCACTGTATAGTGCAGCAGCCCCTTTTGCTATATTAAAAAAAGTTATAAGCGTCGGCTTTTATTATTTTTTCAACAATAATTTTGAGGGATGTGTAACGCCTGTCTGACGTCTGAAAGAAACCAGTTTTGGCTGCGCTGAATTACCTCACTGTTAAGTTGAATGTAAAGTGTGTTTGAGCTTGTTTCGCTGTTGTAATTAATTTGTTTTTTGGACGCTTAATCCACCCTCCAATCCAAACTGGGTACTTTTTATACCTGCTGATTGGTTTTGTTTTCATGTGGCGGGAGCTGGTTTACTCATGTGGTTAACATTTATCCGATGGCAATATCTGCATCATAAATAATGTCACAAATTATCTCACTTCCTCTGCATGTCATTTAGTTGCCCTTCAAACCTGAATGACTTAACCCATCGCTGTGTACTTTTTTTGATCAGCAGTCTGACGAATTGGTAGAACGACAGTCTAATATATTTTCAATAGCATTGTTATACATTGCACTACAAAATGATGAGGGGTTTGCTTTCATACATTAATGACGACGCAAATTATCAGTATGTCTTTATCAATATGGTCGGCTGTCAGCCAACATTGCCCCCTCAGATGCTACTGCTTGCTAGCTGTCACGGCCATTTAAGGAGCTTCCTAACTCCGAAACCGAAGGGGCAAATTATAAATATGCCTCCTATCTTTGTGAAACTGCCGATTTTTGACGTCTACCTAGTTGACTTCTCGCCTCAAAAAAAAAAAAACAAAAGCAATTTTAATGAGGAAATAATATACAAAATTTACTAAAACCACTGTCTCATTCAACTTTCATGCCGCCAGTCCTTGGATGTCTTTTTTTGTGATGTCCCAGCGCTTTGCATTGTGGGATATCGTATGCAAGGTAGATTGGTTGGCTGCATACTGCCAGATTCTCCCCAAATCAGTATACATCGGGGTATTTTTGGCATACTGCAGATTTTGCTTTTGTTGTCATACTACATACGACATTCTACATTTTGGTCAAATCAGTACGTACTGCTAGTATGCGATTCCGGAAACAGCCTCTGTGTTTTTCTCTCTCTCTCATGATAATGGGGGGGTGGGTCGGGGAGGTACTGAAATGACTGAATCAGCTTTCATCTCTTCCGTATCCCTGACCATCCCTTTCTTCTTCTCTTTTCTTCTCCTTTGGCTCCATCCTTTTCTGGCCCACTTTATTTGAATGACATCCTCTCCCCTCCTCTTTGCACCACTGCTCTATTTCTTTCAGGCTTTTTTTTCAGCGGGTGAATACACCTCCTAATTGGAGAAATCCAAAATTTTTGCTCTCAACTCCTAATAGTTTTGTCATAAAAAAATATTTTTGCAACTAAGTTCTGGCCCTTTTTGAACAGCGATTTCCGAGGAGCCATTTTCATATGGCTATATCTAGAAAAGTATTTCAGCTCGGTCCCTCAAATCTTCAGGGGTGAAAATCTGCTACTCTAACTGCTCTAACTGCTACTCTAATAAAATCACAAATTTTGGATTTGTTAAGAAGAGGCATCTAATCTTTCTAAAACAGTCAATTTGATGTTGGTGGATGGTGTCTCTTTTTTGGTATAAAATGTTAAAAATGACACAATTCATTTTTTTTCATTTTCAAGCCTTAATATTTTCTAGATTATTCATAAGAGTGGGGCAGAATTAGAATACAAAATACAGTACATATATGGGAAGCTGTATGTGCAGCATCAAATCCCTGTCTTTGACATTAGGCTTTTTAGTCCTTCAAATATGCTTCCGCAGAGTGCAGAGTAAAAGTTTTAGCAAATTTAAGCGCCCAGAAATATGATGAGCTAAATGGACACATTCATATGTCCATATTCCTCAAGTTAGAGTTGCAGATTTTGACCCCTGAAAATTTGAAGGACCTAGCTGAAACACTATTCTACAAAGTAGAAATAGCCATGTGAAAGTGGCTCCTCAGAAATCACTGTTCAAAAAGTTCATGACAAAACTATTAGGAGTTGAGAGGTAAAATTTTGGATTTCTCCTATTAGGAGGTGAATGCACTGGCTGGATTTTTTTTTCAGCCAAATCTGAGATGGTCAAGTGCGGACATTTGTCATGGAATGACCCTATTGTGAATGTGTTGAGTTGGCGCAGCTGTATTGTGACTGTTTGGTTGGTGTGGTTATTGTGTATGTGTTGGGTTGGCGTAGTTATATTGCGAATCTGTTGGGCTGGCGTAATTGTATTGTGAATGTGTTCAGTTAGCATAGTTAAATTGTGAATGTGTTGAGTTGGCGTAGTTGTATTTTGAATGTGTTGAGTTGGCTTAGTTATATTGTGAATGTGTTGGGTTGGTGTAGTTGTGTTATGAATGTGTTGGGTTTGTTGTCGTTTCATAGTGAATTGGGTTGGTGTTGGGTTGTTGTAATTCAGCGAAATGCACAGCAGGGAGGGTAGAGGTTATGAAAGGGTAAAGATGGCCGGAGGTAGGCGTGTGATTATGGGGGTGCTTGAGCTTGGATTGTGTTTGGTTAGAGTGAGATGATGGGGATCCTGTGTCCTATTTTATAGCCATTGGTAAAGGGTGCGCTCTAAACCGCCAACTTGGATTCTCTAGTTGTTATGGTAACTATCACCATGCATTGCATGCACAAACTAACAAACAAACAAACACTATTACTCACTCTCTACTAGATCTGCTGCTAACGGTTAATTTCCCTGTTGATTGGTCTGCCGATTAATTTCATGCTTGATTGGTTTATCGTTTATTTCATGCAGGGTCAATACATTGGCAGAACTGCTCACCACAATCTCCCAGAGCCTAACGTGAAGAGTTCAGATTTCCTCTTGTCCGCCTACAGTCCACAACTCAAAAACTCTTCATTTACTGTCATAAATAACAAAGAAAAGCAGAAAATTTAAAAAGCTTAAAATTTTTGAAAAATTACTGAAATGATTCCGCGATACTCTAAATAACTGGCAGATAGGTTTTGTTCAGTTGGCTAGTCGTTATATCTCTACTCTGTACAAACTTAATGTCAGACTTGACAAACTTAACTGTGAAATGTGAATTGTTATTGTAATTGGCGTCCTCATTGGGAGATATCCTGCAGGGCGGAGTTTAAACAAGGACAGACTGGAGCTCTTAATCAGTGCTACTCAAGTATGCAATCGCCGACTCTAAACCGCCCAATTCCGGAAACCAAATCCCCCACAAATCCGCTGAAGGGTACCTGCGATGTGAGGAGGAGGAGTGAGATGGAGGGAGTAAAAGATTGAGAATAGAGGAGGGGAGGGCGGGAGATGGAGTGATTTGGGGGTAAAGAGACTCGGCCTCTTTTAATTCATCTGGACTTCAAACAGGCCCTGCAGCTTCCTGCGGCTCTGCCCTTTGAGATTCGACAGGAAGGAAATCTGCATCCTGAACAACAACATCGCTCTCTCTCTCGCTCTCTCGCGCTCTCTCTCTCTCTCTCTCTCTCTCTCTCTCTCTCTCTCTCTCTCTCTCTCTCTTGCTCTCTCGGGCTCTCTCTCTCTCACTCTCTCTCTCTCTCTCTCCCTCCTCTTGCTGCCCATGGATCTTAATGGGACTCCGTTTATTATCAAAACAACAACTGCTTTTAATTAACGCCTGTCAGAACTTGCCAGCCGCCAGTCTGCGTGTATCATCACTCCCAATGAGTTTGACTCCCCGTGTTTGATGTTGTTTGAAGTGTGTGTGTGTGTGTGTGTGTGTGTGTGTGTGTGTGTGTGCGTGTGTGTGTGTGTGTGTCATGTGCGTGTGTGCGTTCATTTGCTGCATTAATAATAGATTTGCTGGTGCCTCTCTTCTGGCTATGCAGTGGTGGACCCTCAGATGTCTGACCTTTGAACTGTTTTTTTTTTTTAACTGATGTTTTTTTTTTATCTGTAATCTGGGACCCAAAATAGGTTTCTGGAGCGAACAGGATGTGCTGCCCGAAACCAGCCTGTAGTCTATTAGGGTTTAGAGGATTTTTATATGTATTTAACAGTCCCTGACTGGCACCCAATTTAAGATTTTGAGCCCTGCCATAAAAAAAAAAGTTCATTGTCAACTTTTTCATTTAAAATAAAATACTTCATACCTTCTCCCAATGGAGTTTTGTATTTGGAGTTTATGATTTTTTTTCTTTTCTTTATGGGCCATTTTAAACTGATCATTTAGGCTGCAGTGTTCCTGTGACGCATTTTAAATTCAGTGGGCCCTTGAAGCGAAATGTAAACCTTAGATGAATGTTAATTTCACGTCTCCACTCTGTCATGGAGTGACGGTGATTTGACCATATCTTTGCATCTCTGTGTATTTTAAATGCGTGGTAACCAAATCCATGCTGTCACCCTTCCAACCCAGTGTAAAAGCAAGGCTGATGCTTGCCGGTACCTATTTAAAACTGGGTCGTGTTGATGTAGCCGCAAACGTATTGGTCGTGAGAGTGTTTGGTCCTTAAGTTGCGAAAGATACCCAATGAAAAGATGAAATGGACTTAAGATGTGGTTTGTCCAAGTTTTCATTCGCATTAAATTTTTTCTTGAATTGGCACTACAGAAATTATATGACTTTGTTAAATGGATGTAGCCTCCTGATGAATTTCTAGAAGGACTGTCACCGCTTTACAGCAGTCACGACCACCCAGACACCACACAGTTTTACTGGCCATCCCTTACTGTACATGTACCGCAATGCCCGTAGACGCTGCGATTGGGCTATTTCTTTCTCATTTGAATAAAACATCTTGGTCAGAGGTCAGTCACTAGTCACTTGATATCCATTTACAAACTTTCAGCATGATGACATGAATTGCACAACACTGCTGAAACTCAAGTTCAGTGAGATATTATGGTACACAATATTGCGCAACAAGTTACTTGCAAGCCCAGAAATGACGGCACATTTGACACCTGAAGTCATCTTGGCAGCGAAAACTCAATCTCAGAATGACAGCTACTGAAATCAGGCCTTTTCTGCGAGCGGGGCGGTGTTATACAGAAATGAAACCTGACTCGTGTCGGAAGCAGTGATATCTCTGGGTCTGCTCGGCTCTGCTCGGTTTAGGTCAGCTTTTAACAGCTGGTCTGTTCATTTATAGTTTGTGGCTTTATTTGTTCTGGTAGAATTGTCTGGGAGACATATTGTTTTAGGCTTTGTTCCCGTTCGTGTTTGTGTCGGCGTCGGCACTCACACTTAGTTTCCGGAGTGCATCTCCAGAACCCGTTGATCTTAACGAAACTTTGCACACTTTCTACTCAGGTCTTGAAGTGTTCCCATTCGCTATGTGCCTGTCTGTCTGTCTGTCCTTCTGTCCGGTGGGTTAGGCGGGGAAGGGGGTCGGAGGGAGACGTATGTTTTTACGAGTAAAAACACTTTCTAGTTACTACATGATCTGAGTTTTGAGGCCACCTCTGGTACTAGGACTGTTAGCACCGTCGAGTATTTTCAGTACTTTCCGTTCTTCTAAAATGCACTTTGTGTAGTTAGTCACTCTGGGTAGGTGCCCGGATGTGGTGTGAATGTGAGATGAGAGGAGCCTTTGGTTTCAGCCTACCATGGCAGGAAAAGGCCTGTTTATTCCGTACTGTCAGTCCTCTTTTAGTTTAATTCGGTCGTTTTTGATGACAGCGTGTACTTGTGATCAGGGACAGTTGGTGTTTCCAACACATTCGTCTGAAAGAAGCCAGAGCCTCCTGCAGGTTTCTGTACAGCTCCACTGCCTTTGTAAATGGTCAGAACTTTTTGAGGAGGTGCTCCGTCGTTGTCGAGTCCAGACCCAGATTCGATCGAAGGCGTTTACACGGTTGAACCTAGAATGGGTCTGGTGTTCGCTGCCTGTGCCAGTAACTGTTAATCGCCTTTGCGTGGTTTCCACGAATAAAAAAAAAAAAAAAAAACTTAATTTCCACAGAACTTTCAGGACATGGAGCTCAAAGCGCTTTCCAAAGTAATTAAAAAAGAGAAAAAATATGCCAAAGTAACACAAGAAGGAACAATTAGATGAGCTGAGCACAGAAATTTTCAAAACAGGATGAGAGTATCGAAATGCACCATGAAATTAGATTTATAAAACATAAAACGAACAACACAAACTCACCCGGAGGCCAATCTGGAAACGATTTGTTTTCATGAATTTGAGACCATCAGTAGGTTTTCAGTTGTCAGACGGTAGCAGGAAGTGAATTCCAGAGTTCATGTGCTGGTGCTCCTGTATCTGTGTGTGCGGTGTTAGACTACACCACCTGGTGTGTGAGCAGCACTAACTGCAGCCTCTGTGGTCGTGTAATCACGCCTGTTTTTACCCCCTGTTGTCCTGCCTGTAAATGACCTGCGTAATTGGGTCTGGGAGCGGAACCGTTATTGACATGATTGGCTTGAGTTTAAGGAGGCTGTGTTTGTACTGCGCTCAGGGTCTTGGCTCGTTCGGCAGTTGGGGAGTCTGATTGCGAGCCGGCGGGTGGCTCTGGAGGGGCCTTTGACTGGCGGGTGGAAAGCGTGGTGGGTGAGATTGTGGGTGCTGAGCGCCAGCGTGTTGAGAACTGGAGTTTATTGCTGTTGAAAAACTGAGCTTCCTGTGGCCGCAGCAGTGGAGTACGACTACTGTCTGCGACGGCAAGAGTGAGACAGACTCTAAACCAGGTGAGAGAGATGGAGGTGAAAGTGAATGAGAGAGGGATATGGAGGGGTGTTGAGTAAGGGAGAGGGCAATGGTAGTCAGTAATTTATTTGGGCTAGACTGTGACGCCCCCAAATAACACTAACATAACAATTATCTGCATCTCAGTCTCTAATTTTCATACCAAACTCCTGCGTTTGTAGTGGGGAGCGAGGGAGGGAGGGGTGGTAAGATGGAGAGGGTCAAAGATGGAGTAATTCAGGGGAGAGTTAGAGGGAGAGAGAGATGGAATGGAGCCAGGAGAAATGGATAAATGTGAAGGTTTGAGTCAGTATTTTTCTCCACTGTTGTCATGCAGACTGCCTGAAACTGCTGTTTGTGCGTGTGTGGTGTGGACTGTGGCAGGCTGTTTTGTCAGTGTTTGAGGTGTGTGTGTGTGTGTGTGTGTGTGGGGTATGCACTGCGGTAGGCTCGTGTGTGTGTGTGTGTGTGTGTGTGGGGTATGGACTGTGGTAGGCTCGTGTGTGTGTGTGTGTGTGTGTGTGTGTGTGTGGTATGGACTGTGGTAGACTCGTGTGTGTGTGTGTGTGTGTGTGTGTATGTGTGTGGTATGGACTGTGGTAGGCTCATTTGTCAGTGTTGTGGTGATCTTCTCCTGGTGACTCCTGGTCTGCAGTGGTCGGTATCTGCGCACACACTTTAGCTTCTGCTCAGGGGTTACCGAACCCCTCATCTCCCTCACTGACATGACGACTCCCCAGGGCCACATCCAGCTCTCATCACTGCCACTCAGAGGCCTCGGCCCTGAGACTGATCCTGGATCAGTGTGCCTCAGGTCCCCTGCCCTCTCTTCTCTGGATTCTGCCTTTCTGAGACCTGTTTCACAAAGCTGGATTTACACCCTTAGCCTGATAAATGCCTTGAATAAAACCTAGAGCCGTCCCTAATGCGGAGCCTGGGCTGTTGTATTAGGTGCTGTTCTGGGTCTCACTTGGCTGTGTTATCCAGCCAGCTCTAATCTGGCTTTGTGAAACGCCTCAGCAGGTCGTACTGGCCTTCATATAAGGTCTGCCTGGACGGTAAATCCCTGAAAATGGCCAAATTACGATTAGATTGTTGAAATTTCTCCATGTTAGTCAAAACTGGTCTGTGCTGCAGGATACTTGGAGGCAAACTAAACAGGATCTACTGGAAAAAAAAAGTGTTGGAACAAAATTTTGAATTTTTACTTCACTGTTCTTTTGTTTTTTGTTTTTTTTTCAGTTTGCTTTTCCTCAGTGTGGTATGTCACTGTAAAAACAAGGAAACAGAAAATTCTCCATAACTTAAAAAGAAAATGGATAAATCCTTCATTAAAAACCCGTGTACCATCTATCTGACTCTTGGTCTTGCATAATGCAATTGAATTGGCTTTAAAAAATGTTCCAAGAAAGCAAAAAGAAGGATTTTCAAGGTGGTGCGGTTACCATAGCAACCAATGTAATTTGACACCAATTCCATTTTCTGTTTTAATAATCCTCCTTACATGTGAGGTACGATAGGTTAATTATGGTTTCCTCCCGTAAAACAATGTTTCCTGGAGCCTTCAGCTCTGCCCTGAGTGAAACTGATCCGGGATCATTGATTTCGCCCTCTCTCTGTCTGCAGGTTTTCCGGAGTGGAGAAGGAATGGGTATCCGGTTGGACAGTGCCTCGGCGTTCCAGGGAGCGATTATTTCCCCTCATTACGACTCGCTCCTCGTCAAGGTCATCTCCTCGGGGAAGGACCTGACCACCGCCGCAGCGAAGATGAGCAGAGCGCTCGCCGAGTTTCGTGTTCGCGGTGTCAAGGTAGGTCTGGCCTCCCACCCTCTTCACGTGACCCCACTTATTCCGAGGATACTGGGAGTTGTAGTTTTTTTCTGTGGGCTTGGCAAAGCCTGCTTAGATTATTATTGTGTAAGGGTAAATCCAAGTTAGGATTGGAAAATACCTCATTGGATGCCTAGGTCAGAGCTAATGTTGTGTTAGATTTGCTAAATGCTTGTGTTTAGTATTTGTGGGTCAGTACATTGGTAAATAGTAATGCTGAGTTAAAATAGTAATGTGTTGGAGTGATTGCTTGTGTGAGGTTGGTATGAGTGAGTGCTCAAGTTAAGATTGCATGCCTCCTCTGGGTGTGTCAACCAACATGGAGGAACCATAGGTTAGACCAGGAGTGTAATGGCTGGTGTTGCGGTTGAATGGATTGAGAGTGGACCCATTGCTGATGTTGTGTTGAAATGGGCGAAGCGTAATGCCAAATGGTAGTGCTAATTCAAAATGGATAACTGCAGTGGTAAATGCTGATGTTAATTTGGAATGCATAACTTGCAGTGGTGAATGCTAATGGTCATTTAACATAGGTAACTGCAGTGGCAAATGCGAGAGTTAATTTAGAATGGATAACTTCGGTGGTAAATGCTAATGTTAATTTAGCACGGATAACTGCTGTGGTAAGAGCTAATGTTGATTTGGCACGGATAACTGCAGTGGTAAGTGCTAATGTTAATTTAGCATGAGTAACCACTTTGGCAAAGGCTGTTAAGTGTTAAGTGAGCATGAGTATGTGCTTAATGAAGGTGGTTTGACTAATACAGGAGCTAATGATCATTTTCAGTCGGTGCTTTGGTAACTGCAGGTGTTATAAGATGATGATGATGATGTGCAGGCGAAGTTGACATGGCTCAACAACGCTGACATTGAATTAGCACGGGTAAGTGCTAGCATTAAGGGCACTTGGCGTGTTGCACATGTAATTGTAAATGCTAATGTTGAGCTCTAGCTAATGCCTTACCTGAGGCTGTTCTGTTCTAATTTTGACGGTCTAGACGCAGCAGGGAGTAACGGCGCTGAGGTTTAGCTACAGGATGATTCAACGGATCACAGTATTTATGCGTCTTTCTTTTTGATTTCTGCTTTTTGTTCCTCAGCCCTCCGCGAGAGCCCGGCTAGGCCACGCGTGAGTCATCAGGCCCCAGCCGCGCTTCAGTTTGTTTATTTCAGCTGGTGAAAAACATTTGAGAGAGGGGGGGAAAAATGGATTAAAATGTTTAATCTTCGCCGCCAAACTCTTAGGACTGTGTGAGTGAGTGCGCTGTGACGAGCCCCTCGCTGGTGGCAAGCACAGTGAGTGCGCATCACAAGGTGCATAATACAGGCATGATCGAGGGATGGAATGGTGGGTAGGAGAGAGGGAGGGGATGGGTGACGATGGAGTGAGTGTGGGGTGAGGTGGCAGGAAGACGGGAGGATGGAGGGAGGTTTAGGGAGGAAAAAGCCATAGAAAAATCATTAAAGATGAGAACTGCAAATAAATATCTCTGCATTGCTCATGGCAACTGCTCCTGCCATCTCATAATCTTGGAGAAAATCATTTATACACCCGCCCCCACATCGCCCCTAAATCCTGCAGGAAACATCGCTCCACCCTGCCCGATTTAAAGAGGGGGGGGGAAAAAGCTACTGCAGTTTGAAAGTTACATTCAGTGGGATTTTGATATATTCAGTTTGATAAAGTCATCCTCCGATAATGAGCCGGATTTTTACTCGCCCTGGAGTGCGGTCCTGGCTCGTTCCGTCAGATTAACGAGAAGCGGTTTGGGAAAGAAGCTCGTCCGCTCGCCCACTCGGGCCGAGAGCTTAATTATCATCGAATTATCAGTCTGCCCCATCCCGCGCAACCTTTTCTGTGCTCTGCTTCTTCAATATTTATCAAAAAACTCTTTCATCTACTGCTTTCCTTATTTTAGTCTACTGTAATTACATGAGTATGTGTAATTATCGAGTACGTGTCTGCCTGAGTGTGTCTGTGTGTGTGTGTGTCTGTGTGTGTTTTATTCCATGAAAGATGGTTTTGTTATATTCTATAAAAGGCGAATGTATGGTAGTTATGTTCTGATTTGCCACTGTATTTCTTTTTTTATACGTGATACCTGCATTGCGTTCACCTGCTAATTTTGGCCCGACTGTCTAATTGAAGTGTCAGTGGGAGTGTTCAAGCTACAAACTTGATAATAGAAATTTTGAATTCCTGGCGTAGAGGGAGTGCGATAACGGTTTCTTAACCTGGACCAGTCACTTGGTTCAGGGAAAAGCGGATGTATGTGTGTGCATGTGCGTGTGCGCAGGCGTGTGAAGCGCTTTGTTTCAGTATTGTAATGTGTGCGCGGTACTGTTATTTAGCTGTGTGTATGTGTATCTGCAGTGAACTGCACCAGAGTTTTGTTTGTGTAAGTTTGTGTAAGAGAGAGAAAGGGGAAATACTGTAAGACGTCAGTCTTAAAATGTTTTTTTTTTTTTTTGCCGTTGTTGTTGTTGTTGTTGTTGTTGAAATGAATAGATTTCAGTGCACTTTTTCTTGGCCAATCACGGGTGACTTGGCATCTCAGCCCGTCATTGGGCCCCTAGTTGAGTCACATCACGGTGGTGACATCATGTTTATCAGTCACTCAACCCTTTACTCAGTGAGATGATTTGAAGATCCAGAAGGAAAAGAGAGTCGCTTTCTGAAATGTTTATAACACAAGTATTGCCTGGATACGGCCTCCATCATTTCTGTTTTCGCACCACAACCTTCCCAGTGGACACGGGGTTAAGAGTATGATTTCACTCTGTGATTCATGTCGTATTTCATTGAAACTCCACAAACTGCGTGGTGCAGAAAACAGTCGGTGTTGGGTTAAGGTGCCAGAGAGTGGTGGTGAGGAATATATTTTATTTATATGTTTTGTGGTGGTTAGGGGGATGTTTGAGTTTGTTTGTGAGGTTAAAGCCACATAATGAACGGAGATGGACCATGAGCAATGGAACTGTACCATATCCCAATCAGTCCACACACACACACACACACACCCAAAAACACACACACCCCAAATCTGTATGCACATCAACGAGCGCAAAATCTGCATCTGAATGCACACTCGGAAACACAATCTAAATGCACATGAATGCCCACACAAATAATCTACATATGAATGCAGACACACAAACACACACAAGGAATCTCTATGCACGTGAATATACACATACCCTGCTGTAGTCCCAGTTCTATATTTATCCTGTGTAGCTGGGGAGAGACTGAGAGGGAAGGGGAAAGATGGAGGGATTGAGGAAGGCCTTAGAGTGAATGAGTGGATGAGAAAATGGCCGCTGTGTTTTATTGGGTATTTGATGTAATAGCGCTGAAACAGCCGGCTGTGTTACTCAGAACTGCTCCAATCCAGAACTGAGGGCCCCGGAACTTTCCATCTCTGGTGGTATTCATGCGGAAAACGTGTGAAGTGTGTCGGTGTCTCTGTGTGGCTCTCTCTCTGTGTGCATTTTGGTGTGTGCATTTGTGAGTCTGTGTGTTTCAGTCACTGTCTTTTAATATTTCCAGGCGAGTGGCTAAAAGTTCACCTACGAAGGAATTCAAGGCGAGCTTTTTTGCGGCCCTTGCAGCTCATTCCCAGGCAGGGGCAACAGGAAGAATGAAAAGATATGATGTCCACTGCATTTTTCACAAGGAGCGTCTTTACTGCAATGGGCATGTTACTCCAAGAGAGATTCATTCTGAGGTACAGGGCCCATGCTTATCCATAACAAGTTTAAACTCCGTTTAGCTCTTGCACTAAACATGCTGAGATTTTGAGAAACATCCTGAGACTATTCTCTAATATAAGCTTAAACCTCTTAATGCAGCTGCATGGGCCAAATAGAAGTCTATCCTATCCTGAGAGTAAAGAACCAATGTGCAAAAAACTGACATTTTTTAATAAAACAAATTTAGTCTAAAATTAAAGACTGATTAAAATGAAAACAAAATTGTCAGCATTATGAAATTATCACTTGCATTACTGGGGCTTACCTCAATTGCTGCTTAACCTTGCATGGCTCAAAAGAATCAAAGAATCACCATCAGATATGATTGTTGTTAGTCGGCTACATTCACAAATCATGCACGTTGACTATGTTGCATAACCTGACCAAATTTGGAAACCAAAACAAATGTCACTGTCTAAACCTCGTCCATAGTACCCACTGATGCTTCAGCCAAGTTACACTACGCATCCACAGAAAATGAATTTCTGGGGACGAGAATCGTCAATTTATGCACATATCTGCAGCAGACAAGCATTCTGGAAAGCCGTGATTCACTTCACATTTTGTCGCTCAAGTCTCAACCCGTCTCAACCAGAAGTCAAATGTTCACTTACCTCTGTCACCATAGTCTTGCCGTTTGCCACCTTCACTCTAGGGACAAAATCCCTTTTGGAATGTCGTGTATGCAAACGTTAATGGGATGTTCCGTGGCTGTGTTCGCTATTAACTGCCGCTCGGAAGACGAAAATGAAACAGGCGATTGGTTCAAAAAGGGCCACTTGGTACGAGTTACCCAACCACAGAACGGGTATCTCTTGCTTCTGGTTTCTCAGTTTCCATGTAGACTTGTTCCAATCTTTGCCGCTAAAAAAAACTGTTGGCGCTACCGTTCTGTATCATACGGAGTGTCTACCAACGGAGTGTAAAGATGGTGACTGAATCAGTCTATTTTTTGCGGTGCGTGTTTTTTCACGCCTGAATCTTTTTAGGTGTGCTATGGTGTGCACATGCAAAATTGTGCCTTTAAAGACTGACTGGTGTTTCTTGTGTGTGGATGTCTGTTTGTATATCTATTTAGTTCTTGGGCCCAAGAATTATTGGCAGCCCTGTCTGGAAATAATGTTGTAAAAACAAACAGACAAAAGACTAAACTGAGAAACTCAAAATGCTAAGGTGTGAAATGTATTGTGGCATATGTTCCAATGTAATCAACTAAAAACATTTATTTATCCCATGAATGATTAAAAATTGAGTAGAGCCATGTCATGTATGTTTGATATAAAACACGTGTAATACAGCTTTCTTGCGTCTTGGTTGGTCAGATTCCGTTCATTGGCAAGCTTCAACCTTTATCTTCGCAACAGTAATGTTCCCAATCCTGCTAGTGACCATTAACCATTGCTAGTGTTAGCTTCTAGTTGGTGGGCTATTCAAGTCAATGGGATGAATAGTTCGCTAACTAGTAAGTTAATGTTTTTCGCCATTAAAGTAATGAATTACCCCTGTAGCTGTTATCGAAGAAACCTGAATTTTACTCATTAAATGGAGAAAAGCGTTAGCATGCTAGCTAGCAAATTATTCATCCCATTGACTTGAATAGACCACCAACTAGAAGCTAACGCTAGCAATGGTTAATGGTCACTAGCAGGATTGGGAACATTACTGTTGCGAAGACAAAGGCGCGGAATAAATGAAAATTCTTACTATTTTATAAATTTGATATCTCGGGCTTGCTCATTAAAGATCCTCTATTTAGGCAATAGATAAACTTTTTTATTACTTGGTGCACCCACCTCTGGGAAGGACAACCGCATGGAGCCTTCTGATGCACTGCAGGTCCGTTCATGATCAGTCTGATTTTGTTTGCGCTTATCAGTTACCCTCTTGAGTGCAGCCCACAGATGTTCGATCAGATTGCGGTCTGGTGAAATGGCCACTACAGAACATTGATTTTGTCACCCTGTGTTGTAGATTTTTGTGATATGCTGTGGGTCATTGTCTGAGTCCACTTCTGGCTGACCAGTTACCAGATTATCAGCCACAGTAGTCTAACTCCATTAAGTGATAATTCTGGTATGTTTTAATCTGAACGTATTTCCCATCTGTTTGTCGAAATGATTAACTGGGACAATTTTTTTTCTCTAATGGGCCCAGTATTGAGTGAGAACACCACAATCTGGAATCTGTAAAATCGCTGCAGTGTAATCCAGCAGGACTTTAGTCCATGTGAAAGTACGTCCTTTAAATCTTCTGCCACTGACAGGCTCACTTTGTTATTTTATTATCAGTCGTGACTCAATTGAATCTTTGTGTGGACTCCTGACATAATTGAGTGATTGTTTTTGATGTTATGCTGCTACGTTTTGCGTGCACTGACACCAGGTCAGCACAATAACTTCACCTTATAACATTAACTCCCTTCTAATTTCAGCAGGTCTCTCTGCTCTGCATTATTCCTCAGGAATAAGTAATTTGGTGTAGTATTTCTCCAATTAGACTGGCAATGGTCATCCTGGTCAAAATGGTTACTGCATGCAGGATGCTGTGCAGGGTGCAATGTGCGGAGAGGAGTGTCTTCATCCATGGGGTGCACACTTACCCACAACTTGTGTCTCCCTGTTCTTCAGAGGTAGTCCTTGAAGTCTCTCAAAGTGAAGGGCATCATTTTATTTATTTATTTTTATTGTTTATCAACCTTTATTTTACCATGTAATTGGCTTCACAAGGGAGACCTGTCCAAGAAAGGCTGCAGCACAGATCTATATCACAAAATTAAAAAACAGTAGAAGAGGCACAGCTTGCCGCAATTTGGAAACGCACGACCAGGAACCATTCTTTAAAATTTAATCATTTAGATTAAAATGAACTAATGCATTCTATACTCCACTCCTCCCTGGACAGCTCTCCATCTCTCACTCGCGTTTACTCCGTCATCTTTCTGCTGCAGCCCTGCTTCCGCTCGATTTCAATGCGAGGCCTCTCCTGGAGTTGCATGTTAATAACGCATCCATTTTATTCCTCTTCATAATATTATTAGTCATATAGTAACGGTCTTGGCCTGTTCGTGGGAAAAACATGCACTTCAAGGTCATAATGACAGGCAAAAATGCTTTGTTGGCTTATATTGCAGGTGTTTGGTAGATTCCAGGATATAGCTTTCTAGCTATAAAAATTTTCATCACTAATAATCATTTGACACAAATAGATGGGGGAGTGGCGCCCGGGTTCAGAAACGCCAGACCTGTGCTTGATCTTAACCAGAGTTCCTGAACCTCTGGAATAAAACAGCCCTAAAACATCACTGATCACGATCATATTTCACCTTGGCTGTGAGGTCCATTTCCTTATACGCGTCTCTGTTCTCAAGCCCATCCTGTATTTGACATGAAGGTTATATTTTTGTCCTGTCTGACTGTGGCACTGTCATTCAGCTAGAATTTAGATAACTGTTGGAAATTGCCAGCCTGTGCTGCTGTAACTTGGAGTCAGAAAATGCTTTCTTCAGGCAACCCTTCCAAAGACCTTGCAGTTAATTGAACCGATAAATAATCTTGGTTTGTTCTGTTGAAATGTTCATTAAGTATGTCAGTTTACCTGTGTTGGCATTTTCAGATCTTCTCTGTGCTGTTGTCATTCATTTTAATTGTATTTTTAGTAAATATATCCACTCAGGATACTGATAATTCTGGAGTGTGTGTATCTGAAAGTTTGTGTTTGAGATGTACGTGTCTGTGTGCGCTCGTCTCTTCGTAGATGTTTCTGAGTTTTTGTGTAGGTATGAGTGTGTGGGTCTGTGTGCACGCTGGAGCGTGGAAGTGCACTTGACTGCATGTGTGTTTGATTGTGTGGCTGCGGGTCAAAGTGTGTGTGTGTGTGCATCTGAGTGCGTGTGTGTGTGTGTGTGTGTGTGTGTGAGAGAGAGAGAGAGAGAGAGGGGCACAGACCGTGGTGCAGCTGCAGTCTTAATTCTCCAACTTCAAATTTCCCATTAGCTGTGCCCGGGGCTCTCTGCTGCTGTAATGCTGGAGGACCATTAAAGCTTTCTGCAGGTCACCTTCATTATCCTCCTCCGCTGCAGGGTTTATCCGAACAAACCTGCCCCTTCTCTGTTGCACTAACCCCCTGGGTGACTGTGTCATTGCAGTCAATGACTGGGCAATTTAATATATTGATATTATGTCAATATTAGGGATATGACAATACCGTTGATTTCATGGTATTGCGTGATCGAAGTCTCTTTATCGTCGCAACTTAGGATGATTTCAAGCGATAAGTATTCTGGGTAGCGTCTTTTCTTTCTCAGCAGCGCAAAGCGGAATGAAATGGGCACTACTTTGACACCCCATGCGTACCCATCATCCTTTGCGCTCCGCTCACTTTAAAATGTCCAATTGCGGATGCTCTGGCACAGTATTGCCTCATTGAGAGGAGGTAGCCAAGGCCTTGTTGTCACACCTATTTCTTTCTGTTGGCCTACATGATTGAGTGCACACACCCCCACCCCTCTGTGGTCCCAATAACCTCAGTGCATATGTAATGCCAGACAGGAGCCCCTATGCGGTAGCTGGCCCTGTCACAACTGCTACTAGCGTGTTCTGTCAGTATAATCATACCAGTGGAAAATGAAAGAAACAAAATGTTACTGTAAAGACTAGGAAAATTGTGTTGATCCAAAAGAATGAGTCAGCTACTGTCTATCAAAGTAGACGAGTGGCGTTGAAGTTAGGCACAATAGTGATATGGCTCATTTTTTACCATGACTCATCAGTCAATGGTCAAATATTTTGCCTATTTGAAGCAGCTCTGTCATCGATTGATTGCAAAATAGTAATATGGCTCAAAAACATAAAAAAGCAGAATGTCCAAGGCAACTCTTCTTAAATTAAAAAGCTTTAAAAAGCTTTTAATTAAACAGCTAGTTCATATTCGAACTCAATATGGTAATATGGCTCATTGGTCCCCATGGCTCATCGGACCCCAGTCTCCCCTGTTCTGAATTGAACCATGAGGCTATATACAGTCGATGTTTTGAGCAGTGCTTGCTAATTCTCACTTTTGACGGGCTAATGTTGGTTGCAATGGTGTTCTCTCTCTCTCTCCCTCTCCATATGAAGACATACATCGTATATATACATCGTAGTCCAGCCGTTTCATAAGCTTCAGTTGTATCGTTTTCTATGCTGAAGAAACACAAGAAATAATTGCATGCATTCGCTGATATGAGCTCAAGGTTGTAATGTGCTAAAGTAATAGCAGAAGTTCAAAGAAGAGTTATTTTGGGTGGTTTTTTTCCACAGTTGGCCAAATTTTGACTGCGTTTTGGGTTGACAACCATGCAGCCAATCAGGCAACACTGCTCCGGCGAGTTTTTAATCTGATGTTCGGAAGCGTTTCGGTTTCCCTGTGTCAAGAAATGAGAAAGGAGAAAAGGTGATGGACAGGTATAAAACTATATGTAGGTATGTGGCAGTCAACCGACAGCCACCTGCAGCATCATGGCTTGTACTTGATTATGAGCAAAATTGTGCCGCTGGTGGAAGCGTTTAATCTTATTCTTCTAGGGGATTAGATTTATGCTTGTGAAAAAGTGTTATGTTGTTATTGACGATGCAGTGCACACATTCCTGTCATAACCTGCTTTCTACTTTTTTCTGCGCAACGAGCAGAAGTGTAAAACTTTCCTTGACGAAGTTTTGGGTTGTAAAAGTCTGCCTTTACCTCACGGAAACTAAAATGTCTTTAAAACTTATAATGATGTGGTCGTTAATGTAATTATCAGCGCATATCAAGACAATTTTAATACGCATTGGCTGATTCCCAGGGGACTTCATTTGAATCCCAAACTCGGACGGTGGACCGGGTGGGCAGCTATTCAATTATATGGATTTGGGCTTGCAAACTGCTCAAGGTATTGCTATATAATACGTTATGTATTCACTCAATCATCAAAAAATAATTTCTTAGATGCCGTCAGATGCTACTGGAGGACTTTAGTTTTTTTTTACCCCTCTGCCGACTCTGGCCGGAGGGGTATTGTCGTCAGCTGCGTGTCCGTCCGTCATCTGTCGTCCGTCGTCCGTCCATGATTTTGTCAGGGCCAGTACTCTGCAACTAATGACTGCAGCTTCACCAAATTTGGTACGGTAACTCACTATGAACCATAGATGTGCAACATTAGGTTTTTTGCTGGATTTGACCTTTGACCTTAGCGCTGTGACCTTGACCCTGGAAATCTTGTCTGGGTCAGTACTCGGCAACTAATAATCGCAGCTTCACCAAATTTGGTATGTTAACTCACTATGAACCATAGATGTGCAACAGGCTGTTTGCTGGATCTCACCTTTGACCTTCGCGCTGTGACCTTGACCCTGGAAATCTTGTCCAGATGACATTGTCCAGACCAGTACTCTGCAACTAGGGATCGCAGCTTCACCAAATTTGGTATGGTAACTCACTATGGCCCATAGATGTGCAGCGTCAGGTTTTTTGCTGGATATCACCTTTGACCTTAGCGCTTTGACCTTCACCTCGGAAATCTTGCCCGGGTCAGTACTTGGCAACTAATTATCGCAGCTTTACCAAATTTGCTGTGGTAACTCACTATGACCCATGCATGTGCAACATCAGGTTTTTTGCTGGATTTGACGTTTGACTTTAGCGCTGTGACCTTGAGGCAGGATATCTTGTCCGGGCCAAGGGGTATTCAGCAACGCGGTATGGTTTTTTTTTTAAAATATTGTTAATTTTTTTTCCGATGATTGAAGATATTTATTGCAGTATTGACGGGATGTGAATTCCATTTGTGCCCAACTGCGCCTATAAGTGAATGAGTGTATCTAATTAGTGGGGTAGTTGAGAACAATCCATGTGATTTGCCATCCATTTTATTGATGAGCATTTTGTCATTATGGATTTTTGTTCCTTTTTACCATTAAAGCTTTCTATAGCTACCGTCTTTTTTAACTCAAGTCAAGAATAGATGCAGTTCTAGGCTTCAAATTAGATGAGTTCATCATGCTAATCAGTGAGTAAATTAGGAAAAATCAAAGAAATCAGCTATCCATTTTATTGATGAGCAGGTCGCAGTAATGGATTTTAGTTGCCCTTACCACAAGCCTTCCAGAGGTGCCATTATTTTTCATATAGGACAAGTGTAACAGAAATTTGATTGCAAAAATCAGCAGATTGGACACAGGTTTCGTTTGTTTTAAATGGAGTGTGTTTTATTTTTTGATTTTGTTGCAGGGTCTGATTTTTCTTTTCCTTATCACTGAAAATGTTGTTTCCATTCACCACTTGACTTGTTTTTCGCACTTTTTAAAAACATGGCTATTTTCCTATGGCAAATTTTTTTGCATATATTGTTAAATTAAATTCTGTTTAAAAATGCCTATGGTACCTTTTCCCCCATTTTTGATTTTTTTTCTTCTTTTTGTAATATCACAATCAATATGGTACCGTGGACTTGATACCGAGGTCTTATCGTACCGTGAGGTTTTGATATTGTTACATCCCTAGTCAATATTGTTATGAGAGATACGGTATCCTCTGGAATTTTGTATATCATCTTACTATGCTATGCCATAAGTGTTGTATTTTCTGGTTTTTGGGCCTGCATTATGGTAAAGGACTGCAGTTGTCTGCAATTATTAGACTGTTCTGGTTGTTGCCTCTACCCAATTGGTCATCTGTATTACGAATGACTGTTTATCAAAAATCACATTGTGTAAATATTTTGAGAAAGCACCGATGGTTATCCCCGCAGTATTGCTGCAATATCAATATTGATGTATTCTGTCAAAAATATCTTTATTTAGTCCATATCACTCATACCTATGATGCTGTATGCTTTTTTTGATTCCTGCGTTAGCCTTGTTGGCCGATGGAAATCTGTGACGACCAAAAATCCACCAGTGATGGATTGGATTTTCCTGGAGTCCCTCCTGAACGCGTTGGGTTTGTGTACGAGGTTGTATGTGGTCGACTCGCCCATCCAGCGCCGTTTTCCAGTATGATAACTGGTTGATGTAGTGTTATGTGGTGAATTTATGGCCTCTCTTACAGAAAGTCATCGGCGCATGTAAGCAGGCAAATGAGAGGTCTCTCTCAGGACAGATCTTGATGGGAAAAGATAAAGAAGAAGGGTCTCTTATGGAAGCTTTTGGTGGGAGTTAATGGCAAATGAGCTGTCTTTTGTAGCACCTGATAGTATTGTGTATTCCAGGCAAGTGGATGGGCTCTATTTTAGCAGTTGTTTGTAACAGGTAGAGGGGCTATTGGTCTGTTAAAGCAGTTGTTTGTGGCGGGTAGAGGGGCCAATGGACGATGCAGTTATTTATAACAGGTAGAGGGCTGATGGTCTATTATAGAGGCTGTTTGTGGCGGGTAGAGGGGCTAATGGTCTATCTCAGCAATTCCTTATAGCAGGTAGAGGGGCTAATGGTCTATTTTAGCAGTTCCTTATAGCAGGTAGAGGGGCTAATGGTCTATTTTAGCAGTTGTCTGTAGCAGGTAGAGGGGCGAATGGTCTATTATAACAGCTAGAGGGACTGTTGGTCTATTATAGTGGGTGTTCCTGGCATATAGATATAGCCCTTCTAGCATTTATTGTTCTACTTAAGCAGTCGTCTCTAGCAGGTAGAGGGGATAGCACTCTATCATAGCATTTCGTTGTAGTAGGTAGAAGGGCTAATGGTCTATCCTAGCAGTTCTTCATAACAGGTAAAAGGGCTAATGATCTATCATAGCAGTTCTTTGTAGCAGGTAGAGGGGCCAATGATCTATCATAGCAGTTCTTTGTAGCAGGTAGAGGGACTAATGATCTATCATAGCAGTTCTTTGTAGCAGGTGCAGGAGGTAATGGTATATCATAGTTGTCTCTAGCAGGCAGGGGGTCTAATAGTCTATCATAACAGTTGTCTGTAGCAGTTAGAGGAGCTAAAAGTCTTTAATGGCAGTTGTTTGTTTCGGGTAGAGGGGCTAATAGTCTATCATAGCAGTTTGTCGCAGATTCAGGGGCTAAGCGGTTTGTAGGTCGAGGCCAGCCTCTCAGATGGCCTTTCGCAGATGTGTCGTATTCAGCATGTTTTCTGCTGGGTCTCTAGTTTCTGGTCTCTCGGGAGTTTTCATACAATGGATGTGAAGCTGCTCTAATATTAGAATCTCAGTGTCCTGCCTTTCATAAGTTACACATTTCCGATCGATTAATCCATAAAACCTCATTCTGTTTCCACGGAGCGCGACGCTACTGGGATGCTGTAAATATCCCCTGCCTTTAACGTAATGTTGCTGATCTGTCCATTTGCGTGAGTGGTAGTGGTTAACATAAGGCTAGTGTGTGTGTGTGTGTGTGTGTGTGTGTGTGTGTGTGAGTGTGAGAGCGAGAGCTTGAGTAGGCGAGTGTGTGTTTGTCGAGCCTCCTGCCAGCTCAGAGGCTTTGCAGGGTAATTGTTCCAGCTGGCACTCGCTCTGCTCGAGCGGTTTTTGGTGGATTTTTTTTTTTTTTCGAATGTCCTGACAGGGGTGAAATGCGAGCCGCTGCTGCTGCTCATTCGTCGTGCTTAATTTCGGCCACAAGACGAGGCGGACAGTAAAACTACCAGGAAGTGGGTGATCTGCAGTCCCTCAACATGAACAACAGAAGTGCTTTTTCTCTCAGTACGAAGAACTGCTTTGCTTATAGGGAATCTTGTGGTATAGTGCTAAAAGGAACTCTATAGCAGTGGTTCCCAATTTCCATCCTGGGGCACTCTCTGTGTATGCTGGTTTTCGTTCCAACCGCGATTGCATTTCAGAATTTAGATAAGCTTTTAATGTGTCCTAATTAGGTGATTTTATTTTGAAAGCAGTTATTTACCGTCTAAATCCACATTTTGACCGAAAACGTCATTATTGCAATAAGGAATTAAAGACACTTGAACATATTTTGTCTATTTTACCATATTGCAAGCAATTTCAGTGGACAAAATGTTTAAACTGATCAAATTATACACTGAGAAAATCATTCATCTCTGAATTAGGTTGCTAAAGACAAGTATTTTGCATTCTTTCTGAATATTTTGCTTGGACTCAACATTTAACATGACACAAAGCAGGTTTGACTCTATCATTTGCTTGCCTAATAGGTTTTTAGTTTTTTCAGGCCACGTGTCCACTATTTCACTTTTATGGGTTCACCTTTTTTTCTTCTTTTTATGCAGTTGTTTCTAATATATCCCAATATGAATATGGATTTTTTTCCTCTTCGTGGCATGTTTTGATATTAGTTCAAATGTGGCTTCATAGGACAAATAACTGCGCTAAACATAAATGCACCTGGTTAAGACAAACTGACCGCTTGTTAAAATCCAGTGATTGCAGTTGTGGTTAGAACAAAAACCAGCGCACACAGGGGTGCCCCAGGACTGAAATTGAGAACGACTCAAACTGCTCTGTAGTATAATCATAAGGATATATCATGGCTGGGATCTGTAGGGATTCAGGTGGCATAATGCCCTGGCATACCCTATAGGTTACAAGGTGTTGTTCTGCTGTGGAGTTATTGGATAGAGTAGGACTACACTCTATGGATTGATTTGTTTTTATTAGGTATATGATGGTGTAGTGCTTTTAGGGTGCTCTATTGACTCTACAGCGTTTTAGTTCTATAAATTGCTCTTTTTGGGTGGTATTGTTCCAGAAGGTACTCAGTTTGTTATAGGACGTCTTCGTTCTATAGGGTACTAGGGTATTGGTTATAAGATGATGTAGCTCCATAGGGTACTCTTATTTGAGTAGGATGGTCTAGTTGCGCAGGACACTGATTATTGGATGCCGTAGTTCTATTGGGTACTTTGTTTGTTATAGGATGGTACTTTTGGTTTTTGGGAGGTACGATTCTGTGGGGTACTCTCAGTTATAGAGTGGTATAATTCTGAATGGCACTCCATTTATACAGAATGGTAGTGATCTATAGGGTATTTTTTTGGTTATAGGCAATATAGTTTTCTAGGGTTCTTTATTGTTTGTAGAGTGCTTGTAATTCTGTGCGATTGGGTATAAGATGTGCTAGATGGCATGAGTTACTGTATGCTAGGGGGTGCTGTGGCACTGTAGGGTGTGTGATGGTATATTTATATAGTGTATATAATGAAATATTTCTTCAGGGCATGATTAAATGTAATATAGTGCTGCAGAGATTGTGTACTGTCGCAGAATAAGTTCTAAATTCAATCGCACAGTCAAAATGATCAACATGCCTGTCTGGAATAATTAAACTCTAGACAATATTCCGCTTACTCAACAAACAGCTTTTCACGGTTTTGCATTCATTACAGTCTGCAGAAATCAGGTACTGAAAACAGGGCTGACAGACAGCACGATAATGTCAGGGGCTGTATTGGAATTCACGGCTTATCGTTTCCATTATCCTGTACACCAAAACGAACAAGCTAAATTTCACTCCCATTTGATTCTTTCGTTTGCTTTCTGCACCTCTCGGAAACTGCGGTATCCCAGCATGCACTTGTCCCGTGAGGGAGCTGGATGCTCGCCCTGAGGGCACAGAGCGTGGTGAGCGATTTCCTTTTTTTTCCCTTCTCTCTCTCTCTCTCTCTCTCTCTCTCTCTCTCTCTCTCTCTCTCTCTGCAGCACAGCTTGAGTCTTCGGTTTTGGCAGTAAATGGTGTGACTCTGTCCTGATTAGCGTTAAGTGTTAAGTACTGAACTCTCTCTTGGGTAATATTTGGCAGTTATGGTCTGTGACTCTTCCCCTGGTTGTCGGTTGGTGGTACTGCCTGTGACTCTCCCCTGGTTAGCTGTTGGTGATGGTCTATTGTTATTCCCTGGTTAATGGTTGGCGGTACAGTCTTTTACTCTTCTCTGGTTATTGGGTGGAGGTACACTCTATGATTCACCTCTGATTAGCTTTTTAAGGTAGAGTCTGTCTTAGTACTGTGCCTGAGTGGTTGGTGATATAGTCTGTGAATTTACCCAAGTTAATGTTTGGTCGTATGGTCTGTGACACCCTGGTCAGCGATTGGCCGTGCAGTATGTGACTCTTCCTTGGTTAGCATTTGGTGGTACTGTCTGTGACTCTCCCCTGGTTAGCATTTGGTGGGACTGTCTGTGACTCTCCCCTGGTTAGCATTTGGTGGTACTGTCTGTGACTGTCCCCTGGTTAGCATTTGGTGGTGCAGTCTGTGACTCTCCCCTGGTTAGCATTTGGTGATACTGTCTAGCATTTGGTGGTACAGTCTGTGACTCTCCCCTGGTTAGCATTTGGTGGTACGGTCTGTGACTCTCCGCTGGCTAATGGAATATTTTGTGATTCCTAGCTCGTTCTCTACTTCAGCTGGACTGAATTGAGGCCTCAGGCAGTGCTATGTTGGAATCCGTGACCTGCCTGCTCGGCGGTAATTAGAATCCTGCAGAACACGCGGCTGTTTAATTCTCCTTTTTAAACAGCGGGGTACGAAGAGAGTGAGTGAGAGAGGGGGTAAGAAATAGAAAATCACTCAGACTTTAGGAAATACCATCCCTTCGCTGTTAGTTGTGTACTTTAATTTAGTTTGGACCGTCTTGGCAAAGTTTTCACTTTTTTTGTAATTAATTTGACATCTCCAGTTGTCCAATATCCAATCCGCAAACTATGTATAAGCACGTTCATGCAACTCCAAGCAGCCCAGCTGGGGGTGCGAGTCAGTTCACGGCTCTACCCCGAGACATGCCTGTCAGCCACTGCTACTCTTTAGCTATAGATTGAAACCTCGCAGAACTAGGACAGAGGAAACCGAAACGTGTGCCTGATTTAGTGCTGTATGTTACTGAGGAGCGCCACTGAAGGCCAGCAGGAGGCGCTTGAGCAACAAACACTGCTCACCCCAACCCCATGTATCCCTCCAATATCCCTGAGCAGCGCAAAGCCAATTGTGCACTGCTCTCACAAGCCTGCTGGCCACAGTCGGTACAGGCACAAAACGGGATTTTATTCGTTTCCCTGGCAATCACCTTACGCTGTAAAACGTTGCCTTTGCTGAGTGACCCAATCTAGCGGCCCCTAGTGTTTACCATTGTTACACCTGGGGCTCCCTGTCTCACTCAGTGACCTGTTTGCATATAAGCAGTTAAGGTAGTTGGTATCAAACAGCAGGTTGTTCCATTTATTTCATACAGGTGAATACTTGAGAATTACAGAACTCTACATTGCCCTCTGCCCCTCCCAAACCAGGGTGTGTCGTACCTGGTTTATATCGTTGCAGTGCTCTGTGTTTGGTCGTGAACAGATGAGCCATTTTGGTCAATCAGGGTTACTTTGATTGTGTTCCAACCACTATTCCAACAGTTGTAGCTGTGGTGTACGAGCTGACAAGATTTAATGCCAACACTACTACACGATCTCTACATGTACTAACATTCAGGACAAACTACGGACCAACTGTTACAGAATCAGCATTACCAGCCTACAATTGATTAACAAAGAAAATGTCGAGGTTCAACCCCTCAGCCCAAAGGACCGACTCCTACTCAATTACTATAATGTCAATAAGCAATCATGGTGAAGGGCTGCGCTTCTAGCTTTTGTACTGAGGCTGATGTGTATGTAGATTGGGTGACTAAGTCTCCATGCAAACTCACTGTGCTCGTGTCAATCAGTAGATGGGCAATCTCAGCATTGTGGATGTGACATTTAGAAACAAAATGGAAAAAACCAGTATCAGAATATTTACTCTACTGATGCGATGAAAAATATGACTGAATATTTCCATCGCACCCACTTGGATTAGTGAAAAGGCAAAGAATTGATTCTGAGTATATTAAGTCGAAAAAATTACAAATATCCGGCATTCTGAATGTGACAGGAAGCTGAGCGTTTCGGCGGTGACAAAATTCCAAAAATTCTGCCAACTTCAAAGTGCAATGCAGACCATTTGATATGTGCATAATGTAGGAAGACTGGCTGAACATAAAAGGGGCCATTTTGAAAATATTTGCATTTTCATTGTTTATTTTATGGGGAGAAAGCAGTGTTATGGATGTGACACCATTATACTGAAGTTGAAAAATGTGACAATGCAATGTTCATCCAGTACTATGATGGTAATTAAATGCTATTTCTTTAAAACAGTGGTCCAAATATAGTTTGCAGTCCACTGTATATAACCTGTATGAGGGTACATGTAAAACATTTACATGTGAATGAGTAACTTCACTTATTCATGCTCAGACATTTTTATGGAGTTTCCCAGGTTAGTGTTGAGCTTGAATCTGTGAGGTGATTATCAGCACTGACACATTTGTGTCAGATATTAAACTTGACATCACATCACTTCGAAAGTGAGCAGTATTTTAATGACAGATAAAGCTTAACAGAAGCGTTTCGGTGTGTAGTTAGTGTTTAACCCTTTTCCTCCTGAATATACCTGAGAAACATGATCTCAAAATTTTCTAGTTAAACAAGAGTGAGATCTTGGACAGTTGAGCTTTCAAAATAAGTCAGATGTTGAACCTGTCTGTTACCGTGGTAACATATTGTCCTGTCAATTGAGAAAAAGTCGTGTTTTTTGGACTCACTGAAGCAGGACGCCTGAGGGAAAGGGTAAAAGGGGACCTATTATACGGATCCTTCATTTAATAGATAGAAGTAATGTTATAATGTTGGATGTCCATACTCAACCTCTGCAAAGTTTCTAAACATAAGATACAGGGGTTTTGCCGTAATCCCAGAGCGTGATTTCCTGAACGTGATTTTCTCTCTGAGCAGCTTGTCCCGAGATCTTCACGAGATCTGGGCAAAACCTGACGTCAGGCTGTTGCATCCAATCAGGACAGACCTGGCCAGAGCCAATCACGATGCTGGACCTGCCCATACCGGTATTTATTCTACCAAGACCCAAACAAGCCTAAATCATTTAACGGGTGGATTTATCAGTATGTCTCCAAAAGCTGTTCGCGCGTGTATTTTTGGATGCGAAAAAAGCACGACTTTTCTCTTCCAGAAGACGATGCCACCAGAAATCAGTTGGTAGCTTTATTGTTTCCTGGCGGCAAACGGCCACACTCAAAGGGAACTTTAGCCATTTGTACTCGGCATTTCATCGAAGACAGTTTTGTCAATGAAGGATAATTTGACGCTGGACATGCGTCTCAGCTGCTTCTCAAACCTGCAATCATGCAGAAAGGAAGCCATTGTTGCGCATGATCCCGAAGTGCCGCTGTGTTCTGTGGGCCAAGGCTCATTTATGATGGACTGTAGCGAAGTGGCAAAGTGTCCTGTAGTCAGACGACTCCAAATTTGACATTCTTGTTGGAAATCATGAGCGTTGTGTCCTCCGGGCTAAAGAGGAGAAAGACCACCCCTCCTGTTATCACCATTCAGTTCAAAAGCTAGCAATTCTGATAGTATGGGGATGCATTATTACATATTGTGTGGGATACTTGCATGTTTTAAAAAGCATCATGAACGCTGAAAGGTATATAAAGGTTTTAGAGCAACATATGCTCCCTGCCAGAAGACATTTATTCCAGGGAAGGCCGTGTATATTTCAGCAGGTCAGTGCAAAACCACATACTGCAGCTATTACAACAGCATGGTTTCTTAGTAGAAGAGTTTGGGTGCTGAACTGGCCTGCCTGCAGTCCCGATATTTCACCAATTGAGAACAGTTGGCGCATAATTAAACGAAAAGTCCATCAAAGGAGACCCAAAACTCTCCAGCAGCTGGAAGCCTGTATTAAACAAGAGTGGGATGATCCAATGGCTAAACTCAAGAAACTTCTCTCCTCAATGCCCAGGCACCTCCACTCTGTGTTAAAAAGAAGGGTGGATGCTACAGCATGGTAAACAGGCTTTTGAGACCTGTAGCAGCCATCAAATTTGAAATGAGCGCATTTTGAGGATAAAATTGGATAATTTCTCAGTTTCAACATTTGCCATGTTATCCATGTTCTATTGTGAATAAAATACTGGCTGGTGCGATTTGAAAGTCATTGCATTTTGATTTTATTTACAATTTACACTTTGACACAACTATTTCAGAATTGGGGTTGTAAAAAGCGGAAAAAGTGGAGATCTGATGAGGATTTTTTTTTTTCGGAAGAAGTTATCGGTTCACTTACTCCACATAAGCAACACTTATGCCGTTTGCATGTTTTTTCGACAAACTCATTTAGTAGCTTGGTGTTGGAATTGTGTTTTATTTTGGTGGAAATGGTTAACAGGGGGCATCCCGGTGGCTCATCAGTCTAAGTGCGAGCACCATAAAGGCTGTGCCCTTCTAGAAGCGACCCGGATTCAACTCCAGCTCGGGTCATTTGCCGCATGTCTTCCTCTCCCCAACCTTCCTGTATCTCTCCACTATATAACTGTCAAATAAAGGAAAAAATCCCCCCCCCCCCAAAAAAAAAAGAAATGGTCAACAGGAGCTTTTGGTAAAGGTTCCTCCAGATAGCTCAGTGGATATATGACTTGACCAGATAACAGTACAGCTACAATCACATGCATGCAAGGCGAGACAGTACCAGCAAAACACTAATATTTCAACTTGCCTCTCATTGATATCCAGCTGTAAACGTTGCTGCAATACTTCAATGGCTTCCTCCTCCCGTTTTGGCATCGAATTCGGGGTCAACAAGTGCGGTCTCACAGCAATAGATGCTGCAGAGAGCTGTCCTGAAATATCTGCCATCTTGGTTTCCTGATTTTTCTTTCTTCACAGCCGAACAAAGCAGCGTTAGCATATCCTCTACGAGCACTCAAAATGGCTTGTGTTTCAGGCCAGTACAGACGGGGTGAGAGAAGAGATCTCGCTTGGCCTGAATGTATGCGATTTTAATTTTTTTTCTTTTTTTTTGTAACTGAATTCTTAACATTTTTTTAAAGACCCGTTGGTCATATTTGAAACGTTGGAAAAACAGCACAATATGGGACCTTTAAGATGCAGTAACTGAAGGTTCATCAGAGACCAGCTCTCAGGATTACACTGACCCCACTCTGAGCATGTGTGGCCCTTTAACTGTGATGTCATGTACGGTAGCCCGGCAACAGACAGATGTTCCCTCTCGTTACTCGCTCCGCTACCTCGGCAGATAGAGCAAGGTCATAAGTATTTGGACAGTTACGGCATTGCAAAGGGCTGTGATTCCTTCACTCTTCGCTTTGTCCAAATGCGAATGTCATAAATTAAACTGCAGCTTTTCAACTTTAATAATTAGGCAGAATCGACTTGCTTATTTTACCTGTGTAAGAACTGCAACCTGTAAAAATGGTGTCCTAATCCAAACACTTGTGCACCTGAATGTGCCAGGTTTCTGTAATTCTTCTTCAGCCCCTGAAACACTGTCTTGGCTGAGTGCTGTAAGTACAGTCTCTACCCTGAGGTGTGTGATGTGACGGAGGGCAGCTGTGGCCACATTACACAGTGGCTGCTGGAAATTGTGCTCTTGTCTGGGAGCTGATGGTATTTTTGTGTAGTACAGGTGAGGTTGAGACTGCTAGGTCATGCATGCATGTGTACACACACATACAGTAACTTCTTCTTAATCCCCCCCCCCCCCCCCCACTCTCCTCCTCTTTACTCCTCTCCCCCCACGCTCCATTGATCCGGCTCTCTGCTTCTTTCTTTTTTATTTTTTCATTGACGGTGTGCATTTCTCTGAGAAATCATGAGAGCATGTTTTCCTTTTAATGCCGGAATTTCAGCCTGGAGTAACGAGATACAAGACTCTAACCTCAGCAGGATATGACTGTCTGCAGATCTGAATTTGTAATGTATCATGAGGATATAACTGTATGCAGATCTGAGATTATTCAGTAACATAAGGATATGACCTTCTGCAGATCTGAATTTGTAATGTATCATGAAGATATGACTGCCTGCAGATCTGAGGTTATACAGTATCATGAGGATATGACCTTCTGCAGATCTAAGATTATGCAGTAACATAAGGATATGACCATCTGCGGATCTGAGATTATTCAGCAAGATGAGGATATGATCATCTGCAGATCTGAGATTATGCAGTAACATGAGGATATGACCGTCTGCAGATCTGAGAGTATTCAGTAACATGAGGATATGACCATCTGCAGATCTGAATTTGTAGTGTATCATGAGGGTATGCCCGTATGCAGATCTGAGATTATTCAGCAAGATGAGGATCTGATCATCGGCAGATCTGAGATTTTACAGTAACATGAAGATATGACCGTCTGCAGATCTGAGATTATTCAATAACATGAGGATATGACTGTCTGCAGATCTGAGATTGTACAGTAACATGAGGATATGACCGTCTGCAGATCTGATCTTATACAGTAACTTGAGGAAATGAACATCTGCAGATCTAACATTGTTCATTCACATGAGCGTATGACCATCTGCAGATCTGAGATAATTCAGTAACATGAGGAAATCACCGTCTGCAGATCTGAGATTATACAGTAACATGAGGATATGACCATCAGCAGATCTGAGATTATTCAGTACCATGAGGATATGACCGTCTGCAGATCTGAGGTTATACAGTATCATGAGGATATGACCCTCTGCAGATCTGAGATTATTCAGTACCATGAGGATATGACCATCTGCAGATCTGAGGTTATACAGTTACATGAGGATATGACCATCTGCAGATGTGAGATTATTCAGTAAAATGAGGATATGACCATCTGCAGATCTGAGATTATTCAGTAACATGAGGATATGACCCTCTGCAGATCTGAGGTTATACAGTATCATGAGGATATGACCTTCTGCAGAATTGAGATGATACCGTAACGTGAGGATATGACCATTTGCAGATCTGAGGTTATAGAGTATCATGAGGATATGACTGTCTGCAGATCTAAAATTATTTAGTAACATGAGGATATGACCATCTCCAGATTTAAGATTATACAGTAACATGAGGATCCGACCGTCTGCAGAATTGAGATTATATCATTATATGAGGATATGACCGTCTGCAGATCTGAGATTATTCAGTAACATGAGGATATGACCATCTGCAGATCTGAGAGTCTTCAGTTACATGAGAATATGACCGTCTGCAGATCTGATCTTATCCAGTAACTTGAGGAAATGACCATCTGCAGATCTGACATTATTCATTCACATGAGCATATGACCATCTGCAGAACTGAGATTATTCAGTAACATGAGGATATGACCGTCTGCAGATCTGAGATTGTACAGTAACATGAGGATATGACGATCGGCAGATCTGAGATTATTCTGTATCATGAGGATATGACCGTCTGCAGAATTGAGATTATATAGTAATATGAGGATATGACCGTCTGCAAATCTGAGATTATTTAAAATCATGAGGATATGTCTGTTTGCAGATCTGAGATTATACAGTAACGTGAGGATATGACCATCTGTAGATCTGACATTATTCAGTAACATGAGGATATGACCTTCTGCGGATCAGAGATTGTACCGTAACATGAGGATATAACCGTCTGCAGATTTGAGATTATACAGTAATATGAGAATATGACCATCTGCAGATCTGACTTTATTCATTCACATGAGCATAGGACCATCTGCAGATCTGAGATTATTCAGTAACAAGAGGGTATGACCATCTGCAGATCTGAGATTGTACCATAACATGAGGATATGACCATCTGAAGTTTTGAGATTATACAGTAATATGAGGATTTGACCATCTGCAGATGTGAGATCATTCTGTAACATGAGGATATGACCATCTGCTGATCAGAGACTACACAGTAACATGAGGATATGACCATCTGCAGATCTGAGATTATACAGTAACGTGAAGATATGATCATCTGCAGATCTTTGATTGTACAGTAACATGAGGATATGATCGTCTGCAGATCTGAGATTGTACAGTAACATGAGGATCTGACCGTCTGCAGATCTGAGTTTATATCGTAACATGAGGATATGACTGTCTGCAGATCTGAGATAATACAGTAATATGAGGGTCTGACCATCTGCTGATCTGAGCTTATACAATAATATGAGGATATGACCGTCTGCAGTTCTGAGATTCTTCAGTAATATGAGGATTTGATCATCTCCAGATCTGAGATTATACAGTATTATGAGGATATGACCATCTGCAGATCTGAGATTATTCAATAAAATGAGGATATAACTGTCTGCAGATCTGAGATTATACAGTAATATGAGGGTCTGACCATCTGCAGATCTAAGCTTATACAATAATATGAGGATATGACCGTCTGCAGTTCTGAGATTCTTCAGTAATATGAGGATTTGATCATCTGCAGATCTGAGATTATACAGTATCGTGAGGATATGACCATCTGCAGATCTGAGATTATTCTATAAAATGAGGATATGACTGTCTGCAGATCTGAGATTATACAGTAACGTGAGGACATGACCGTTAGCAGATCTGAGATTATTCAGTAACATGAGGATATGACAGTCTGCAGATTTTAGATTATACAGTAAAACGAGGATCCGACAGCCTGCAGATTTGAGATTATACAGTAACATGAGGATATGATTATCTGCAGATCTGACATTATTCATTCACATGAGCATATGACCATCTGCAGATCTGAGATTATTCAGTGTCATGAGGATATGACCCTCTGCAGATCTGAGATTGTACAGTAACATGAGGGTATGACCATCTGCAGTTTTGAGATTGTACAGTAATATGAGCATTTGACCGTCTGCAGATCTTAACTTATTTTGTAACATGAGGATATGACCGTCTGCAGATTTTAAATTATACAGTAACATGAGGATCCGACCGTCTGCAGAATTGAGATTATTCAGTAAAATGAGGATATGAACGTCTGCAGATCTGACATTATACAGTAACGTGGATATGACCATCTGCGGCATCTGCAGTTCTTCCTGTTTTCGCTCTTTGTACATGCAGTGGCACCAGTTAAGGCTGGAGTAGAATGGAGATTTAAGGAAATGAGTGTAATGTTGCTGCTGGTAAGGTTTGCTCATTACCCAGCATGGTTGCATTTTGAGGGGAAAATCCTCTTTAATTTGTTTTTTACTACCACCAGGGGACCCTGTTCCTTTCTAATGTTTGCAGTATTTATCAGTAGAGAAGGCGAGGAGTGAATCTGGGGGTTTTCATGTTTGTGTAAAGCCTTGTTGCTTACCGATTGGGCTCCTGGGGGAGTCTTGCTCATTTTTGCCTTGTGGCTCTTATTAATGTTCTTAAAGCTTTAACTGTTTACTGACACGCGAGTCTTCCCTGTGCCCTGCGGTGCATTTGCAAATGTATGGAGTCGAGTCTGATTACAGCTGCACAAGGTTACAGCATACTCATGCATGAGTAGCCTCGTGCGCACACTTGCACTCATACAGTGCTGCACAAATTTATCAGACAACTTGTCATAAAAAAGAGAAAACATGAATACTGAAGAAATTTGTCAAAAACTCGTTTAAAACTAAAAATTATTTTGTTATTTCTTTGGCAAAGAACAAACTGAAGCCACTAAATAGTCCTTATTTGCACATAAAACCCCCCTCCGCCCCCCAAAAAACCCTATATTTTATATGCCCTCCTTTGGCCTTGATCACAGCTTGCATTCTTGCATTCAACCACTAAAACAAATTCTTTTTGTTCAACAATGCAAGAAAATAACTGTTATTTGCCACCTTTATCAAAAAGTAATATTGTGCTTAACTATTTTTTTCAGCTTTTTTGTAAAATGGTAAATTCAAAAATTCATGGATAACAACAGTAAATGTATCTTGGCATTAAAAATATAATTTCAGTTCAAGAGCTTGCACAAACTGCTGGATTAACTATTACAGAAACATGAAAGTTATTTTGGTAATTACCAACACTGTTGATTTAGGGCAGCTGTGGCATAAACCTTACATTGGGTGGTGGTCTAAAATTTTTTAAGCACTTGTACCCACACTCACACACTCACGCCTGCGCACGGACGGATGGACGCACGCACGCACGGTTGGCACTTGCCTATGGATGTCTTCGCACTTGGACATGTGTGAGCACATGCACACCCACTCACGCGTGCGCGCACACAGACACACGCGCGCGCACACACACACACACACACACACACACATACGTAATCGGCCACAGGTGAGATTGCACCTGCATACTCTCCTGCTTCTTATCACACACACACACAGAGGCACAATGCTGGTCCTCAGTAAAGAAAAATGCAGCGCGTCCGTTTATTTCAGTGTCATATTTAATTCACAGCTCCTCTCTGCAACACCATCACTCCAGTCTCGGGTTAAACCGCACATGCTGCTGCTGGAGTGTGTTTACACTTGGCGATGGTACTCGGCAGCCGGCGAATTCATTACCGTGTGCAGTTCCCAAACACTACTGCTTTCGCCCTTGTGTGGAAAAACACAATTTCTCCTTCAGTCTGCCTATGACACTCCGTTTCGGCTGTCAACAATTTTCACTGCGCACAGTGCACTTAGCAATTTTTTTTAACTGTAAAACATTTTACTGCTGATAACAGAATTGTAACTCAGCCCAACATCGACTGTGGAAAATGTAAGATTGACAAAAACACACAAAGTCACGTTCACGGTTAATGGTGGTGGGATGGTTTTTCTGGAGACGGTGAACCGAGGATCAAACATTGATACTTCACACGCACACCGGGCCTTCAGTTAGCACACAAGAAGACGGTCACGCCGGTGTGGAAGCCTAACCACGTGATAATCCCTGTGTAGATCTCAAAGGATCTTTCTGTTTTGTCCTTGAGGCGATCTTTTTTTTTTTTTTTCCTCCTCAATTAATATTTTCTTTTCCTGTTGACTAGGCATGAAAGCACGTCCTTCCTGCTACAATATCACAGTCTACACATTTTTGGATTTTGCAGTTTTGGGACGTTTGAAGTGATTTGATTGCTTAATTGAGCCCGTCGTGGTCAAAGTCCACCCTGCAACCAGCCACCTGGAGAGTGGGCGTCGGCTGTTAACGTGACCTCACGTCCTTTTGGCCCGCCTCCAGCTAGAGTCCATCTTCACTCCTCTCCTCTCCCTCGCTCTCTGGGTCTGTCGCTCACGGCATATTCCTCTGTCGTTCTGCCCCCAATATCGTGTCAGTCACTCTTACACCTCCTGTATCCCTCAATCTCTCTCCCTTGTCTTCCCTTTCTAAACCTTTCTGCCCTCTTTCTCCCTCTCCTCTCCCTCTTTCTCCTTCTAAATCTCACTCCCTCTCCCTCTTTCTCCCTCTCCACACCTCTCTTCCTCTCCAACCTTATCTTTCTCCCTCCCTCTCCCTCTCTATTCTATATTTCCCTCCCTCTGTCTCTCTTCCTCTTTCTCCCTTTCTAAACCTTTCTTCCCCTCTCTCTCCCTCCTTCTACATCTACGTCTCACTCTCCCTCTCTCTAAGCCACTCTTATTCTCTCGCTCTGAGCCTGATGGCTCTGTCAGTGAAATCCCATCTCTCTTCAGTCTGCCTCATCTTTCCACCCATTCACTCTCTCTTACTCCTTCGCTCCCCTCCCTCGCTCTCCCCCCCATCTTACAGTGCCCTCCCAATGTATCCAGCTTCTACAACGACTAGACCCTACTCTCACTCCGTCTATCCCTCTGTCCCTCTCTCCTATTCTGTCCCTCTTACCCTCCTCTTCTTCCCTCCCCCCATCCTTCCATCTCTCCATCTCTCATTTATCATTCCCTCACTCCTCTTGTTTCGCTTTCTCTCTCTACACCACGCTCTCCTCCAGCTCCTTGTGGGCGGGGCCTGTATTACAGTCGTCATGGCAGCGCAGGTGAGTCTCGCTGTCGCTGCTGTTTGTGCTCGCTGCCGAGGTGCACCGGACCAGCATGCCTTGCAACGATGATCTCCGCGTGCTCCAGGTGGAACCTGACCGCCTGCCGTAGCCGTAGCAGGTAGTCATGGCGACCTCCCCCATGTCAAACGAGCAGCTGCGATTGGATCGCAGCGGCCCGGGCTCTGGGAGGGCAGAGCTAGCTGTGGCTCCGCCCCTGGGCGTTCCCGCACGGTGCAGTTTGCTGGGAAGTGTAGCAGAGGGGGGGTGCGTGGGGTAATACAGCGTCACACGTTCGCCTTCTGGGGAGTATGGCAGGAACCGCCTTGCTTGCTTAGCCCCGCCCCTCTCAGGCAGGTCAGTCAGGTCTTTGGGCCTGGTTTTTGGTGGGGCCACCATTGTAACTCCACCCTCCCCATTTGTCTGAGAGTAAACGCTCGTCCCTTTGGCTGCTGGTCCAGGGGACCTCGCCCTTTGGGCGTCACCCTCTCTGGCCCCACCCCTAATGTCATTTCTTCTGTCGCTGTGGCAACTGCTTGCCCACCGGTGCTGATGGTGTCGGACCATGGTTGCTACGGTGACCACCAGCAGCATCACCACCACAGCTCCACCCACTAGCACACTGAGAGCCCCGCCCAGGAAGTGGGCATGCAGGGCGTGGCAGTGCGGAAGAGGGTCGTGATTGGTGCTGAAGGATACACAGCCCAGCACACGTGTGCTAGAGAGGGAGGCCACGCCCCCTTCGCCGTCAAACACCGCCAGGACACAGAGCTTATAGTCCGCTGCCGCGACCAGGTTCTTCAGCTGGAGTCCAGTACTGCTGGGAGGGACCATCCTGAGAGAGGGGGGAGAAGAAAGGGTTAATGAACCCTCACTGTCAAAGTAATGTTGGGGTTCAGGTACTGGGGAGAGTTGTAATAAACCTTCACTGTAAGAGTAATGTAGGCATTAGGGTACAGGGGAGAGTTTTCATAAACCTCCACTGTAAAAGTAACGTAGGGGTTACGGTACAGGGGAGACTTTTAATGAACCCTCACTGTAAAATTAATGTACAGGGTAGGGTACAGGGGAGAGTTTTAATAAACCTTCAACGTAAAAGTAATGTAGGGGTTAGGATACAGGGGGGAGAGTTTTGTGAAACTTTCACTGTGAAAGTAATGTATCCATTTGCTCACAAAAAACACCCACATAATGGAAGCAAGCACCAAAACAAAATGAATAACCTGGTCAAGAAGAGAGAGGTGATGAAAGAAAGTGGGACCGGAGAATGAACAAAATGACATTGGAGGCAGTGTGAAACTCTTGCCGTTTCACTGCAGATTGAAGTACGCTTTGGCAGTCATCTTGACTCTTCAGTGTATCAGGGAATTTGTGACCTGCTCTCTGGTACCTGGTGGCAATCCCAAACTTGGCTCCAATCCTCAGTTTTCATGACTGATTAAGATTTCGCATTTCGCTGCTGCCAATCGCCAATTAGAGAGGCAGTTTTGAGCCTCGCTAGTGTCTTATTTTCTGCAAGACTGTGATGTCTATTTAGGAAATATTTACTCCGGTATGTGTCATGCTAATAAAGCATTTTTAATTTGAATGTTAAAGTGTGAAGTGAGAGTGAGAGGGGAAAGGGATGTGTGAGAAATGGAGAGGAGGGAGAGCGATGAGGGAGAGATTGAAGAAGACCTAGATGGAGAAGGTAGGGAGTTACAGGGAGGGAGGAAGGGCAGGGATAGAGATGAGGGAGAGATGGAGAAAGATGAAGGGAGGGAGGAAGAGAAAGAGTGATGGAGATGGAAAAGGAGGAATGGTTGAAATGGGCCCTGCTGGTAGGCAGCGGCATCACTCTGGTTTATTGCTTGTTATATAATCGCCATCATTGTTATGGAAGGAGGTGGAGTGCAGCGCCATTTTGAGAAGTGTTGTGTGTTAGAGAGAGGGATGGAGAGAGATAACAGAGCTGATAACTGCCTCTGCATCCTGTACCCTGCTCTGTGTCCGTGTGCGTGTGTGTGGCTAGCCGCGGCAGTTTTCATACAGTCCCGACCAGTTGGCACGAGATGGACAGCCGTCAGGTAGAGGTGAAGGGGTTGGGGATCGATGATGTGAATTTGCCAAATGGGTTGTTTTTGCTTCTTCTAACATCCGTTTAAAGCGACATCCGATACTGACGGCTACAGGCCGAGCGCACGGGCAGAGGTGGACTCACCGGTCAATCCTTTATTGGATTGGGCTCCGTCCGTCCGTCCAGGCCACAGTGGGCACAAGACTTCTCTGAAGCTATTATTCCGAGACGAGCCATACCCGCGCTTTGCAGAGGATTATTACCAATAATCCTAACGAATAATGACGTCACTTGTTGTCATGCTAAAGGAAGGCACAAACGGATAAAATGGCCCAAATTTCAGTAACTGGGCGAGTTGGCTTGATCCCACATGGCGGAGGACAGAGGCAGGCTTGTCTGGAACGCATATGCCAGAAAGCGCGGGGATTTGTTGTGCGGTTTGGGAGATGTGTAGCAAAAGCTGGGCAAACTGAGAATTAATATATAGATGCGTGAAATTTTTTATGGTTAATAAGCTACTCTTGATCCACATTCAGTCCACAAATGGATGTCGAAGCATATTTTTGTGTCGCCTGCGAAGCATAGCGGCACATAAGGATCACTTTGCCCGGCGTCTGTGTCCGTCTGTCTGTCCGGTTGTCACACTTTTAGTTGTTAGGCACACGCAGGCAGCACATGTGTTCACCTGAAGTCTCTAGTTTAATGGAGTCATGGCCCTTGATGTGTGTGTGTGTGGTGGGGGGGAAATAATGATGACACTCGTCTCGTTTGCATTCTGGAAAAAGTACTTTGGCTGGGGATGGTCTCCTGTCCGCTTTCTCAAAATCTCCTTGGGAAGGGCCTCACCAGTTAGCTCACAGCTGCAATACTCACCTGGGGCCCTGTGATTGGCTGCTCGAATCTCAGCCACGCTATTACCGCCTATGGCCATAGGTTCAAATGGGCAAAGCAACTATTGGCTCTGCCTCACTGGGGGCTAAATCGGTCAAAATGTGTTTGTCTCATCTCTCTGTAGTGACTGCTCCGGGACGGCCAGGTGTGTGTCACTGTACGAGTATAAATATACACTGACTGCATTATCCTCCGACGGCATGGGCCGTGTCTAATTAGCAAATGGACTGGATGGTGTTGAAGATCGGAGAGCTTGTCGTGACGCGAGTCAAGGGAATTGCATGTTATGGCTTCTCCCCCTTCTGATGGGAGCAGGTCATTACTGTGGACTAAACCGTTTGGGTGTGTTTACAGTGGGGGGGGGGGGTTCCTTGGGAAACCATTTATTCATTTGGGTTGGGTGCAAGGGAGGGTTAGCTGCTAGCTTGCTAGCTGAAGCATGATGATGTGTGAGTAAAACGAAGAATGTAGCGGGCTTCTCTAATGCCCTGTAAGGACAAAGCCCTCAGTTTCAGAATACCGCCGTTGGTCTTGGTTTGGGGTCGATTTGACGGTGAGCTGTTGGGTAGTACTGTTTTCGAGTGAGAGGCCGAGGTTTGAATCCCTCGGCGTAAAAGTCTCACTATGTCATCACACTCTGATTGGTTTGGTTATGTGACAGGGTGTTTGGATAGTACACTTACACGCATGTGCGAGGTGTTTTACATGCCTGATGGAGCGTGGTGTGCTCAAGGGTGTGTGTGCAGTGCAGTGACATCATCGTTATCATGCGTAAGCCTGTTCCATTATCGGCCTAATCGAGTGTGTGAGAGTGGAGGGCATCGCCAAAGCCTGCAGCCAGGCAACGATATGCACGCGCACACACACACACACACACCCATGAGTACATGCTCACTCACGCACATGCACGTGCCCATGACCACACGCTTACTCACGCACACACACACACACCCATGAGTACACGCTCACTCACACACACACACTGTCTCTCCGTCAGTTAGGGTCGTTATTGTTGAGAAGTGTCCCGTTGAGCTCTCCCTGCAGCTCTTTGTGAGCTGATATTTGTTTAAAATGCGCTGATTGCGCTTGAACGGAGTCCCTGACCCCAGTGTGAGCGCCACGGCGACGGTGATTGGGCCTTAATTACAGGGAATTATGAGCTTAAAGAGATGGAGAGGGTGGGAAGGAGAGGAGAGGGGGAGAGGTGGTGAAGTGAGGGACAACCTCTCTATCCATCTCTCCTTCTCTCCTTCCATCAACGTCTCCATCCTTCTCTCCATCTATCCATTCATCCTTCTCTCCTTTCATCTACCTCTCCACATATCCTTCATTTCTTCTCTCTCCTTCTCCACCTCCATCTTTCCTTACCTCTGCCTATCCGTCCATCTTTCTGTACCTCTGTCTATCTCCCTCTCTCCTCCTGTCTCTCCTTTTCTCACTCTCTCCATCCCTCTCCTCCACCCCATCCTTTCATTTTTTCATTGTATTTGATTAAGCGAGTGCGGTTGGTATTTACTGCATCAGTAATATATTGCTTTATTCCTCTGTCCACACTTTAAATCTGGCGTTTTTTTACAGCGCTGTCGGGCAAACCCACTCTTCAGGTGCACCATTAATTATCACTGGCGTGAAAAATATAACTCCCATCAAGCATTTCCTCAATACCTCATTGCAGAAAGCACTAAAACTTCTCTTTGACCTCTGGGCGTCTGAACAGGGGAAAATACTTTGATCAACATGCCACTCAATAGGAGTTTTTAACGAGGAGAGCTTTGTGTTGACTGAACCAGCATCTTCGCTAATATGAGAGACTCATTCTGCGATCTCGAATGAGTCCTTATGCAATTCACTCACTGCCCGTGTTTTAGAAGTATGACTGTTCCATCCTGTACGAGGACAGAGCAGCCCTGCTTCCTTCGAACACCCACACACACACACACACACACACACACACACAGAAGCCGAAACCAGTTTATGTCCCCCACCTTGGCAAAGGTGGATTTCATTTTTCCCAATCATCAAAAATTTAGGCAATTGAAGTAAACAAAGGATTTCTGTTCAGTGTCGTTTATGTCACCACGAGTCAAATTCTTGCAACTGCTGACGTGCGCAACATCCTCACAGCCCCCAGTTTGAGAACCCTTATTATCGAGGAACCCGTTTAATGAATTTTTGTCAAGTTGCTCAGTCTGAGAACTGTCACGTCTTTCTCACCTCTGAAGGAGGTGTATGTTCCGAACTAAAATGGGCTCCACCGTAGAAATGAGTCTGAGATCAGTATTTTATATATATTTTTATATTTTTCAGAGCAAACCTTCTCTGGAGTTTGTTCTGTCTGATGCCCAGGAGAATCCTATTAGATAAATACGATATTAAATGTGTCACCTGCAGTAAAAAAAAAAAAGTTATAATCTCCTTTTGTTGGGCCAGTGTTGTCTCCCGGCGAATCACGGGGAATAAAACGTCTATCTCTCTCTGCCACACAGAGCCTTATGGCTAAAGCGGAAGCCGTTCTCTTGGTTATTGGACAGGGTTATGGCCAGTTCGTAAAATTCACCTGCGTTTGAGTTTTAAAAAAGTAATCACGGTGTCCCCTGACCCGGTCTCTCGCGGGTGTGTTTGTTTTTGGGATTACCCATGATTCCTCAGTCTGGCTGGGTTATCATATTGAAGGATTTTCTCTTAAGACTGATAAACTGAATGTCCTCTCTTCCAACGTCCCATCATCTGGCATTTTTTTCTTTCATTTTACTCCTCTCTTGTCTGTGTTTCTCCGTCTGTCTCAATATTACATAGTCTCTCGTTCACACTAAAGTAAGTCGTAAGCCTTCATAAGCACGGAAGATTTTTAAATGTATACCGATTGTATGGAAGTTAACAGAAAACCGTAAATAATAACGAAACCGCGCCTGAATGAATAGTAGTAATCGTGTGCGTTATTAAAAAAAGTGAATTTATTAAATGGCAGTTAATCGACATTATGGGTCAGTGACGCCGCCGGCTGCGGCAGATTGGTAGCCTACGTGCTCCGCAGCCTAATTTCTGCGGTATTATTCCTCTCCGGGAATTAATTGGTTTCACTTTCGGTTCCAACATGTCTGTAAAGTTTGGATTCAGAGTTTTGAGATATTGGGGAAATATTTCTCCTAATTTTCTGGTGTTTCACACATTTAATGAGGAAGTGTGGCGCGGTGTAGGTCACAGCTGCTCTTTGCCGCAGTGGGAGTGCGGCCTCCCGTCCCTGCGTCTGCCTGTCTGCGCTCCGCCGGGCTCTGAACGCTTCATCAGAATCATGTCACTGCTTTCCTCGATCTGCAGTTAGCCTATTAACCGATCGAATAATCTTCTCTGGAGTTCTCACAAGAGAGGTGGAAATGCTTTGCTTTTTATTGCTCAGTATTCGCTTTACTTTGTACTTTTCCCCCTCAAGTCGTTAATATGCTATAATTTATTTGGAGTGAGTCTGAATGGTGTTCGTAGGTGTAGGCCTAATGGTGAACGGAGCTTCAGGACCAGCTGCGTGAGGGGACTCTTCTTTGGGCTCAGCTCTTGGCATTTCAGTTGTGTGTATCTTGCGATGTTCAATAAAGCGGAAGTCACTGTTGTTTATCCCTATAATTGAATGGTTTTCATTTAGGTGTTAACGAGTCGCGAATATTGGCCTAATTCTGTCCTCCGTGCCTGATTTAATGCTGGACTGTACCTGGTCGATGTTTCTACTTAACTGCTCAAGCATCGTGTTTGACTTCTGTTCGTATATCCATAATCCTCTTTACTAAGAGGACCACACGTTTCACGACCTCATGGTGTAATTGCTTTAGTTACCGATCGCAATCTTTGGCGTCAAATCTGGTTTCTCATTTGCCTATTGTAAGCACAGAGAATGTTCTTCAAGCTCTCTCTCTCTCTCTCTCTCTCTCTCTCTCTCTCTCTCTGTCTCTCTCTCTCTCTCTCTCTCTCTCTCTCACGCGGCTCACTTCCAGAGTGAAACCTCTGCAAGAGCTGATTATTTAAATTCTAGGTATGTGTAGTTGGTAATTTACTCTTCATTTGTTGTCCCCGGTGTAAAATTAGGCCTGATTTGCTGAGAGTCGGATCTTTCCGGGAAACTCATTATTTGACTTATTATAGTTTACGTCCAGAGCCCAGCGCAGCTCAGGCGCCTGTAGATTCAGCTGCCGGCGGGTTTGGTGAGTGATGACTGTGTCGCGCCGGACTGAGAATGAATGCCCGGTTTCTTCCGCGCGTAAATGAGGTCGGGCCGCTGATGGTCAGAGCTTCGTGGTGATTTTCTTGTTTATTAATGCATGTTTTGAATAGGATTAGACTCTAGCATTAGTCTCGTCTCTTTCCAGGGATGGATTTGCGTCTTAACCCCAGAATTTTAATTACAATTCTGTTCCTGTGTTCTAATGAGGCAAGGTTGGCTATAGAGACGGGAGGCGATTGGGAATGAAACGGAGAGCGAGTGACACATGATTAATAAGGCCGGTTGATGGACTTAATCCAGCGATGTTGCTGCTCGCATTGTGATCATGGAGACCACCTCTAGTACTTCTTATACCTCTATGTAGATCACTACCCCCCCCCCCCCCCCCCAAGCAATACAATAAGAATAAATTCGGTTGACATTGTGTCTCTCTTGCGTGTCTTCACTCGATATTTCTGTGTAAGAATGCTTTTTTGTGTGACGTGACTATCTTACACCACCGGGTAATTAGAAACGGTGTATCCGACTTTCCCCATCTCATATGCAGTGAGGGCATTCACTGCACGTTACGCCAGCTGATTTGGTGTGCTAGTGTGTGTTCACACATGTGTGTGAGTGTCTCTCTGAATGTCTTCGTGTGCATATCTGTGAGCGAGCGCACGTGCGCGTGTGTGCCCCAGTTGAGCAGAGCAGTGTTAAATATGCATGTCTGAGTGTGTGTGCGCGCACGCTCGCACTCACCAGTAGAGCAGAGCAGTATTAAAAATGCATGGCTGTTTTGTATGTTGGCGCTGTAATGTCCTGGTGTGTCAGGGGTAATGGGCTGGATGAGATCTCTGCGAGGCTGTGACTGGCCAGCACGCCTCTGGGGGCGTTTCCCCGGGGGAAACCAGCGAATCGGAACGTCTGAGTATAGTATTCATTTTAACATATTCCTTTCATTAAATATGATATGAAATATTGGTCAAACCTCGTTGTTTTATCGCAGTTTGTTTTATGAAAGTTGTTTTAGGATCTTCCCTGGCTGATGGTGATTTTATTTAATTCACTTCCTCTCTGGAGCTTTGCCCATTTCCTCCGCTTTATTGCACCTATCATGCTGATGATTACGGGTGCCGACAGCTGATTGGTGGAGAGCTCACTGAGGAACATCCTGGTTAAACCTGGTCTCTGGGTGAAGGTGGCTGCAGTTGGAAGGGTTAAATCTCTCTCTCTCTCAAAATCCATCTCTCCCATTTTCTTCCACGTCATTTCCAGCTTTCCTCTCTTCATTCTTTGTTTTTCTCAACCCATTTCTCTCTCAATCGGTCTCTCTCAACCTTTCCACATCTCAATCTGTCGGTCTCTCTCCCTCTCATCCTGTCTATATATCACAATCTTCTCTGTGTACCTTTCAACCTGTTCAAATCTCAGAATCTCTTTGTCTTAACCTCTCTATATCTCAATCTGTCCATTTTTCTCTGTACTTGTGTATTTCTCAATCGGTCTGCCTGTGTGTTTTTCAGCCTGAAATCTCAAAGTCTGTTCCTCCTCTCCTGTTTCTCTGTTACGTCCTCTTGGGCAGTTTCCAATTTCTGGGTGCATTATTGGCAGGAAATGCGCATAGCAAATATTGCAAGCTGAATGAGAAACATGCAATGATGCAGTGCAACTCTAACTGAATTCTTTAAATGACAATGGCAATCGATGCTGCAATTAGAATCAAGTTAAAATAAATTGGTAACAAGATGACCGTGTAATCACTATACCCCTCCACGATCGAGGGCCATAACTCTGTGGAAAAAATACGCCTCCACATCCATTTTTGAACACAACGTAGGTCATGACTGGCTTACTAAGCATACAAAATTTCAGCAGTCTAGGTGTAGTATTTTCAGAGAAATCTTGTTCCAATCGTGGCCTGGACGGACGGACGCTGCTTCGTGGCGGAGAATGATAATAATAATGAGGTTTAACCAGTGTAATGCATTAAATGTCATCACCATAATCATCATCATTCTCTATTGTTGCTTTTTCCAGCACCTGCGTCTCTTAATACGTTTGTCTTGCTGTCTCTATCCCTCTGTGCCCGTATCTTTGTCTTTATCTTTCCACCTGTCATTTTCTGTCTCTCTCTGTCTACATCTCCTTCTCTGCATTTGTTTCTTTTGCCTTGAAATATCTCTGTCATGCAAGGTAAAATATCTCTGTTGGAACATATCTGTCATGTAGTGCTAATATTTATCGTACTCGTCATCTTTCTCTCTTCTTTGGTCTGTCTTTTCCCAGTTTAGTGCTGGAATACTTTGTTTGCACTTCCCTTGATAATATCTTGAAACAGTGTAATTGCAGAAGAGTTAGTTTGTGCCACTGTTGGTATATGTGAGTTGTAATTGTCAGTTATGTGTTTGATGTATGATTGGCATTGGCTATGGGAGATCGGTCTGGACAGTGGTTAGGATGGGCAGTCGCCCTGCTGAGCTCACCTGTACATGAGCGTCTCGTCGGCAGTGCTGTTGTACTGTATCTGGTACATCCAGGGTAAGTACTCCACAGAATCTATGCCCAGGTGCCACCGCACCTCCGCAGTGGTGGCAGTGACCTCCAGCACGCCCACCCGACCCCCACTAAATCTGCCAAGCCTCCCCGGGTCCTCCCTGTCCCCCGCAGTCTCGTTCCCAACGCCGCCTCCAACCCCGCCCCTCCCTGCACTGATGTCCGAGGGCTCATGCTCGCGGGCGGTGCGGTTTCCGCGGTGATGTGGTAGCGGGATGATGTGCAGCTCGACGGGGGCGCTGGCCTCGCCCGCCGCGTTTACGGCGATGCAGGCGTATGTCCCATCGTCCCGTGCTCGCGTCACCAGCACGTCCAGCGTCCCATTTCTGTAGGAGCGCAAGCGGCTGCTGTTCCCCAGAATACGGTCATCAGGGGAGACCCAGTGCACTAGCGGGGCAGGGTCTCCAAGCGCCCGGCACCGCAGCGTCGCTCGCTGGCCCTCCAGAGCCCAGATCCGCGGCGTGTGGCGAGCGATTATTGGGGGCTCGCACGTAAACTCCGCCTCCGGCACCGCCCAGAAGTAGCGGCCGGCGAGGTGGGCGGGTGTAGCGCAGGTCTCCATGTCATCACGGCGAGTGAGTCGCCGAAGCCACAGTAGCTCGCAATTGCAGTGCAAAGGATTGCCGCCGAAACTCAGGCTGGTGGCGACCGGCGGGAAGGGCGCAGGCCCGTGCTCGAACAGCGGGTCCGGTGGCAGAGTCCGCAGCCGGTTGGACGTCATGTCGAGGCGGCCCAGCTTGTAGAGGTCATGGAAGGCGCCCTCTGGGACGTGCTCGATGAGGTTGTGGTCCAGGTTGAGCGCATGTAAGGTGGGCATGTTCCTTAGGGAGCTCCAGGGTGCCTCCCGCAGGTTGTTGTAGGAAAGGTCCAGGTTCTCCAATGAGGACAGGAAGTGGGTGAAGGCGTCAGGTGAGATGTAGCTCAGCTGGTTGTTGTTGAGGATGAGGTGCTGCAGGTTTAGGAGTCCGGCCAAGTCCTGCGTCCCGACCCGAGTCAGCCTGTTGGCATCCAGATGCAAAGATTGAAGGCTCTCGAGGTCGGAGAAGGCCAGGGGGCGGAGCTTGTGCAATGTGTTCCTGGAAAGCGTCAAGTCGACCAACCCGGTCATGTTGGAGAAGTCTGCGCCTCCCAGCTCCAGGATGTAGTTGTCGGCGAGGCGTAGCTCGACGGTTCGGCGGTCGATGTCGGGTGGCACGAAGAGCAGGCCCTTGTTGACGCAGAGGGTGCTGAGGGACTCCGAGAGGTTCCGGCAGACGCAGTGAAAGGGACACATGGACACAACCCCCCACGTCTCCCCCGCCCAGGCGGGCGAGGCCAGCAGAGCCACGCCCAGCAGCACGATCAGCCAATGCTGGACTGGTAGAGTAGGCAGAGCCTCATGATGTCGGAACCAATGAGAATGGGCGGGGTAAATTTTGGCTGGCGAATTCAGGTTGGAGTTTTTCGACTGTATTTTGGCATGAAGGAATGGTGTTTTGAGATCGGATAGAGGGCTTGACAAGTGTGTGGAAGGGCGTGTCTGTCCCAGAGTGGGATGGGCTGGTGATTTGGGATGTTTGGGGCATGGTGAGTGTTTGGAAGGGTGTGTCTGTCTCAGGCCCGGCTCAAGGGGAGGGGAATTTCGCATGGTAGCCCTGGGAGTACGCAGACCTGTAGGGAGAATGCAGATTTAAAGTTGCATTAATTTTAACACGGTTGCTTACGCATACATTTTTGAAAGCAGGAAGTAGCGGAGTGCAGATGACTGGGGGTGAAACTGCACTCAGTAGGCTGGCTAATTTAAACAAGCATCTGGCTGTGAAAATTTTCTTGCTTTATGCATTCAGCTGCACGATTTCTGCAGCGCGCGCACAGTGTGTCTCATGTTCATGCATCACGATAGAGAATCTCACACTCACTCGCTCTCTCTCTCTCTCACACACACACACACTATTGCAGACTTGCACAGATCTACACAGATATATATGTGTGCAGCATACAGTTTGTGTGTGTGTGTAGGTGAGGTATGGTTTGTGTCAGTTATTTTTTTTGTGTGTGTGTATGTGTATGGGGGGGTAGTATTCTGTGTGTGGGTAGTGTACAGTGTCTAAGTGGATGCGGGTAGTATACGGTCTGTGTGGGTAGTGTACTGTATGTGTATGTGGGTAGTTTTCTGTGTGCTTGTATACACTGTGTTTTGTGTGTGTGTGTGCATGTGTGTACTGTACTAGCTGTGTGTGTGTGTGTGTGTGTTTGTGTGTGTGTGTGTGTATGTACTGCATTGTCTGTGTGTGAGTATACCGTGCCTTGTGTGTGTATACAGTAATGTGTGTGTGTGTGTGTGTATACAGTACTGTGTGTGTGTGTGTGTGTGTGTGTATACAGTACTATGTGTGTATACCGTGCCCTGTGTGTGTGCACTGTGCCTTGTGTGTGTATACAGTACTGTGTATGTGTGTGTGTATACAGTACTATGTGTGTATACCATGGCCTGTGTGTGTGTACTGTGCCTTGTGTGTGTATACAGTACTGTGTATGTGTGTGTGTGTGTGTGTGTGACTGTGTGTGTACCGTACCTTATGTATAGGCTGGCAGGCTGTAGGAGAGCGCATCAGCTGCACATGGCCGCTGCTTCCTCAGGCTGGGGGGGTAGGGGGTGGGGGGAAATGCTGGAATCCTCACCCCCCTCAGAACAGCCCCGTTTCCATGGAGAAGTGCGGCTCCAGCTGAGGAGATTTGGGTCAGAAAATGTAAAAGCTGCTCTTCTTCTCTTGTGCGCTACGAGTGACCTTCTGCAGGCTGCCTGCTGAACGCTGCATTGTGGGGAAGCATTAATCCTCCGCTTCTGCTGCTCTTCCGTAATACTAGTGGTTTCTGGAGCGCAGAGCATCCGTAATCCGATAAAGACCCCGAATGTGGGAATTAGCGGCTGAGCGCGTTCTCCGGTGCGGCGCTGCGCAGGTGGGCAGATCCCCCTCTTCCTCTCCTCCCTCTGACTGTCGCTGCTGCCTCCTCATCCCTCCGTCTCTCCCTCTCTCTCTCTATCTCTCTCTCTCGGTCTCTCCGCTCTGTCTGCGCTCCTGTTAGCGCGTCGCCCGCAGCTGTCGCTCGTGGGGGGGTGTGGCTCCAACAAAACAAACAGATGGAGGCGGAGTCTTGTCAGGGCGACGGCACAGATTCTCGGTAGCGAGCAAGAGTTTCTGAAAGGTTTGAAAAGATGGTGTCTCTTTGGCTATGATTGGATGGTTTTTCTCAAGCTCTGATTGGATGATCTGTCTCAGGCTGTGACTGTATGATTTCTCTTGGCCTCTGATAAGATGGTTTCTTTCAGCTTCTTATTGGACGGCTTTTCCTGACCTGTCATTGGATGGTTTCTCTCAGCTTCTTATTGAGTGGTTTCTCTTAGCTTGATTGGTTGTTTTCTCTCAGCCTTGGTCTCTGATTGGATGGTTCATCTCTGGCTCTGATTGGATGGTTTTCTTTCAACTTCTGATTGGATTGTTTCTTTCAGCTGTTGTCTCTGATTGCATGGTTTATCTCTGGCTTTGATCAGATGGTTTCTCTCGGCCTCTGATTGGGTGGTTTCTCCCAGCCTCTGATTGCATGGTTTCTCCTTGCCTTCGATTGTCCGAGTTTCTCTCAGGCTGTGATTTGATGGTTTCTCCTTGGCTGTAACAGAATGGTTTCTCTCTCTCAGGCTCGTACTTGATCTGGAAGGACACTTTATCTCGCTCTGATTGGATGTTTCCTCACTGGTTCCGTAAGAAGGGTTTCTCCTGGGCTGAGAGGGATGGTTTCTCTCTCCCAGCTCTTGATTGGTCCGTTTGGGATGGCGGTGTCTCTCAGGCTCTGAGCGGTTTCTCTGTGTCCTGCACGGACTCTTTAGGGCTGGTTTCCCTGGTTGATTTGTGTCTTCGGGCTGGCGAGCCTCGTTTAACAGGAGCAGTTCAGCTGTGTGACGTTGTGATGCCCCCCTCTGGATCTGAGCCCGCACTCCCTCGTGTCCGCGGCAGTCTGTGCGGGTCTGTCGCCCTTGTTAGTGGTGTTGGGGGGACAGTCAGTTTTGGGGTATTTCTGGGGGGTTGGGCCGTCTGTACAGTCAGACCTCATCAGGTCCCCCTCCCTCAGGGACTTGAAAATCCATCACGGACTCTTATCATCTTTTCCTTTTTGACCGTTATCGTGCAGCTCCTCGTCCCATCCTGTCGTGCAATCGGATTCCTCTCTCTCTCTCTTTAGCTCTCTCGCTTTCACTCTCCGTTCCTCTCGGTGAGTCAGGGAAAATGATGGTAAAACGCTGTCGGCAAGGAAGTACACAGGGAGAGCCGCTCCTGTTCTGATACTCTCTCTCTCTCCCTCTCTCTCTCTCTCCCCTCAGACACCTCTGTTCTTCCTCTTTAGTGTTGCTGGGTCCATCCCTCCTGTCGGGTGGCAGGAAGCAGGACTGTGGGATCAGGGGGGTGGGGGATGTTTAGTCCTCTCCGGGGGTCCCACTCCAGTTCGCCGCTGAAATCGCTCCTCTCACCACACGCTCGTCCGTCTGTGCTTCTGCTCCAGCAGAGACTGAGATATGAGTGTTTGCTGCAGAACGAGGGAGAGAGAGAGAGAGAGACTGAGGGAGGGAGCAGGTGGAGTGTGTGAGGGAGAGGGAGGGAGAGGTGGAGCACTGAGGGGGAGGAGAGGATGGAGTGAGTGAAACAGAGCAGGCTTGTGAGAGATGCAGAGGACAGAAGGGGGGAGCCAACAAGGACTGGAGCTTGTTTTTGTGTGTTTGAGTGTGTGTGCGAGAGAGTGCTTGTCTGTCAGAAAGGGAATGTGTGTGTGCATATGTGTGTTCATGCGTGACTGAATGTGTATTACTGCGTGTGTGTGTGTGAGAGAGAGAGAGAGAGAGACTGTGTGCCGGTCAGTGCGTGTATGTGTGTGTGAATGTGTGCGCATATATTTGTATGACTCTGACTCATAAGCCTGGACCTCGTTGAGTTAGATTGTGGGGCATCAGGGATTCTGCAGTATTGGAGACTTGGAGAGGGGCACCCATACGCTTGCCCCGCCCCCTACTGTGACCCGCCTGTAGTGGGTGTGGCCATGAGAGACCCCACCAACTCCTCCTGATTTTAACCCTTTATCCCCCAAAGATTGTGAGGGCAGGTGAGACCAAATGAAAGACCGAATGGAAGAGCTGATGGGAACGGAGATGGAGGGGGAGAGAGAGAGAGAGTGTGTCTGTGTGTGTTTGTGTGCATGTGTGTGCGTGTGTGTGTTTATCTGCTGTTTAAGTAATGTGAGTCATTCTGGCTAAACCACAAACAACACTACAAACGGAGTGTCTGACTCACACACACATCAGGGTTACGCATGTTCTCGTGACAGACGCTGGTCCTCATCGTGATGTGCACACACAATCCGTGTGTTATTTGCTGACCCTCAGTGTGTTGCATGTCTTGTTATTTAAATAAAACTCAGCATTTTATGGCACCATATGGAGAGTTTATTAGCCATTGGTCTGTGTGCTGGGCATTAGTCTTATGATTGGGTACTGGGCTCAGCAGGCTTGTGATTGGATAGCGGGCTCAAGAGCTCTGCCGTTGCAGTGTGCAGGCATTTCAGGACCCAGGACAGCGTCTGTCTCTTCAAATGCCCCTATAACTGATCTTCCCACAGTGAAACTTTGCCATTAAGGCAGCTGTGCCCATTTTGCAAGCCTCCTCTAGCTGAACTGGGAACAGCCAGTTCTACGAATATCCTTGTCATTTGACAAAAGTCCTTCAAACTGATGTGGGATCAGCTTGGGTCCTTGATGAGTTTATGTGACGCATGTATGACTGGAGCGTTGCCGTGGCGATGAGTGATATGAGCTCCTGGAATGAAAGGAGCCGATTGATTTGCCACAGGGTGGTCTGGGCATGCTCAGTGCGATCCCAGAGACAGGGGTACAGGAAAGGTATAGAGAGAGAGAGAGAGTCTGGTTGGGGGAAGAGAATGAGCGACAGAACAGAGAGGAGGGATGGAGAACAAGGGAGAGGAAATTGAAGAGCAGGATAAACAGGTTTTATGTTTTTTGCAGGAACGGACCGGGACTGACAGACGGACGCGTGCTGACTGATACACGGACAGGGAGAGAGGGAGGGAGAGAGAGAGAAGGGGGAGGGAGAGAGAAAGAGCTGGAGAGAGGGAATGAGAGAGGGGGAGAGAGGGATACAGGGAGGAGGAGAGAGACTTTTTTTACTTTTTGATGTTCCTTAATTAAGACATAACACAATCAACACGTCCCTTAACCCCTGACCCATCTCCTATTTATAGACCCACCCCTTCCAGCTCAAAAAGTAAAAAAGAAAAAATGAAGATGCAAAAAGAATTTAGAAAAAAGCGCAAAAAAGTAGCACAACAAACAAACCAGGAGAAACAAACCAGCTTGGGCTGGGCGATATGGACAAAATCTACTATCCCGATATCTGTGACCGAATTCCTGGATATTGATATTTTGCCGATATTATCGGGACAAATATTGGTGCTTTTTGCAAAATATTTACACAATAATATTTTAAAAACATTTATTAGTAATGTGAACATAACGATGAAACAGGTGCAGGCAACAGCTTTAACAGTCTTGCAAGTGCGGAAAAATGCAACCCATTACTGTAATTCAGCTTTTAAAACCAGAGAAGCCAACACTTATTTCATATCACGATATTGCGATAGTCAAAATCCGTGATGATATTTTACTGTGCATCACAATATCGATATAATATCGATATATCGCCCCGCCCTAAAACCAGCTACTCGCTACAACCCCTTCAGCCCAAACTGCCCCTCCAATACACCACATCCTGGTAAACGTTTACACATCGTGCGTCATTGTGTAGCACTCATACTCAATCCTAAGGTGCACAAAGACACCTGTGCCGAATTTGTAGACCCCTCATCCCAGAGAGAGAGAGAGAGAGAGAGAGATTGAACAGGATCTGAAACTGACACTGTGGAGTCAGATGGAAACAAACACATTTTCAAACAATATTCTCCACAATTAGACCAAGAAATAATCCAGATCAAATTGTGAATAAAACAGGGAAGGATTTAGTGCATCTGTGTCGCTCTCTAGGCCTGTACATGCTTAATGGTAGGATTAAAAGAGACTCTATAGGGAGGTTCACGTACTGTTCAGCTCTTGGGTCTAGTGCAGTTGACTATGCAGTCACTGACATGGACCCCTCCTATATCAGTGCTTTTACTGTCAGACCACAGACACCACTAACTGACCACTGTCAGTTAAATGTATATTTGAACAGAATTACAGAACCCAAAATCTGAGTCTAAGCCCTGCAAACTGTTCATTTGTATGTTCTGTTTAAATTGGGCTCCTGACAGTGATGTCAAAATTAAAACTATAATCGGTTCACCTGAAATTACTAATCTGATTAATACTTAATTAATAAAGGCATTAATTTGGCTGTGACAAAAATTAATAATTTATATCACAAAGTGGCCAATAAAGCCGGGCTCACTACAAACAATTCAGTATCCAAACAGCGACCTCAAAATGAACAGTTGTTTGATGGAGATTGCAAAAACATTAGTAAAAAATTAAGACGGCTATCTAATCAGAAACACCATCGACTGCTTGATACAGAAATATGCAGCAACTCTAAGAGAGAACAAAAAATTATTAAAAGAAAAAAACAAAAACATTATAATGAAAAATTAAAAGAGATTGGGAATTCAATCGATCAAAATCAGTTCTGGGAGAGATGGAAAAATTTGAGCACCAAAACAACTGATAATTTGGCATTGACAAACTGCAGTATTTGGGAAAACCATTTTGAAAAACTTGGAGGAAATTTTCCCAAATTCTCTGAACTATGAACAAAAACAAATCCAAGAAAAGTTACACATTTTTTAAGCAACTTTCAAAACTATCAGAACCCTCTTGATTACCAAATTACAATGAAAGAATTAGAAGACAATATTAAAATGTAACGAGTTGCTGAATACCCCTCGGCCCGGACGAGATTTCCTGCCTCAAGGTCACGGCGCTAAGGTCAAAGGTGAAATCCAGCAAAAACATGATCTTGCACATCTATGGGTCACATTGAGTTACCATACCAAATTTGGTGAAGCTATGAGAATTAGTTGCCGAGTACTGGCCCGGACAAAATCATGGACGGACGACGGACGACAGACAAACGCGCAGGTGACGACAATACCCCTCCGGCCAGAGTCGGCCGAGGGGTAAAAACTGAAACCTGGAAAGGCCTGTGGACCTGACAGCATCAGGACAGATGCTGAAACTCAGTACCCCCGAGCTGCGACAGGCCCTGCTCAAACTGTTCAATCTTGTTCTCCAAACTGGCTGCTTTCCTGATATCTGGAGTCAGGGACTTATTTCCCCAATTTACAAGAATGGAGACAAATTTGACCCTAATAACTGCCGAGGCATTTGTGTGAACAATAAATTGGGGAAGGTTTTCTGCAGCATTGTCAATGCCCGAATGCTGGCCTTTCTTATCAAACACAATGTCTTGAGTAAAGGACAAATTGGCTTTCTACCAAAACACCGCACAACCGATCATGTTTACACCCTACACACCATAATTAATCAACATGTGCACCAACAAAGTAAGGGCAAAATTTTTGCGTGCTTTATCGATTTTAAAAAGGCTTTTGATTCTATTTGGCAGGAAGGATTATGCTACAAAATTCTCCAATCTCGTGTAGGGGGTAAAGTTCATGATAGAAAGAAAATTTTTCTCAATAATAAGTGCGGAGTAAAAATTGGCAACAAAAGAACAGATCTCTTCACTCAGGGTCTCGAGGGGTTTTTCAAAGATGCAGCTTGTCACCAACACTCTTTAATATCTATATTAATGAGTTAGCTGTGCTGTTGGAACAATCTGCAACCCCTGGCCTAACCCGAAAGAAAACAGAGGTTAAACTCCTGCTCTGTGCAGATGACCCGGTGCTGCTGTCACCCACAGAACAAGGGCTACTGCAGCATCTGGACCTGCTGGAGCAGTACTGTCAAAACTGGGCCGTGGCAGTAAACTTTAAAAAGACTAAAATTATGATCTTCAAAAAAAACCAGATCTCAGGAAAACAGACATGTGCCCACTCTAGCAAACACTGCGCTCCCTGTTCTACGATTACCTGGGGCTCAAAATTAGTGCCGCAGGAAGCTTTGGTCTGGCAGTGAATACACTGAAAGAAAAGGCTTGCCGAGCCTTTCATGCAATTAGACGAAAATTTCACAAAATAGACATACCAATCAGAATTTGGCAAAAAATATTCAGTAGCGTTATCCAGCCTATTGCCTCATATGGCAGTGAAATATGGGGTCCACTCAGTCATCATGACTGCACAGCAAATTAGCTAGTGTTGATTTAACACCCATAAAGTGTCTATATGAGTCCACACTGTGCAGTGTAAAGTTAACACTTAGTTTGTGTTGGTTTAACACTATTTGTTGTTAAAAATGGCGATCGCTGGCTTGGAAATTTTTCTTCAATCCCTCAAACATTCTAGAACTACATAAGAGCTATTCTTTAGAGCTACATAAGACATAAGGACGTGATTTGATCTACACCAATCCGGATTGGTTTAATACCAGTATTATCAACACCCTGATTTAATAACATTACTTAGACAAAAGCACCACGCACAGTGTTGTTTCAAATCAATGTGGTGTTAATACAACACCAACACTCTCTATTTAACACTGACACTGAAATTTTAACACTCCCATATTTGCTGTGTACTCTGGGTGGGACAAGCATCCTATTGAGTCTCTGCATGCAGAATTTTGCGGAACAATACTCCATGTCCAAAGAAAAACACCAACTAATGCATACAGGGCAGAATTAGGCTGATACCCATTGATAATAAACATTTAAAAAGAGCACTTGGTTAAGACACTGCGCTGCAGTACAGAGGTGACTATCACGTCGTGGGTTCGAGCAGGGGTCGGCAGCTTTTTCACAGTAGCGCACAATTGGCCATCGCGCTACAGGGTTCCAAATTGGGAAGGGACTGCCGGATTTGGGGATACAATAGTAGCTTTGTTCGTTGCTCCAGCACCTCCTGCTGGCCAGACGGGCGCTCGTCAGGAAGACTCTGGGTTTGTTCATGTCCGGGTATCCTGAACTTTTGTTCTGAACTTACGAGGAGTCAACCAATGAGTGTATAAGAATCAGTGGCTGACGGGCACGTGCTTCGGAGGAGAGTCGAGAACTGTCTTCACTGTCCTGAGTTAGCAGCAAGGGGTTGCATACGAGCAAGCTTTATACATAGTTCTCCAATTGGGCATTCCAGATTCAGGTGGGATTGGAGATGCCAAATTTAAAAAAAAAAAAGAAGCACTTAAATTTTGGATGCATCTAAATTCAAGTCCAGAAGAATCACTACAGTTTCAAGCAATGAAAACCCAAGATCTGAACCCCAAAAAGACTCCCCTCAGTCAGTTGGTCCTGAAACTCACTAACCAATGAATGCCTAACACCCTTCAAAGTCAGGCCAGCACTACTTTACAAACAGAAATTAGAATAAACCAAATCATCAAACTAACAAAAGATAACTACCTGGAACATTGGAATATTCAAACCAAAACACAAAACAAACTTAATTGTTATTTGGCCCTAAACCATAACTACGGTTTAGCTGAATATCTCTTCTCCGTCAGAGATACAAAGCGGAGGCAAATCCTAACCAAGTACAGGCTCAGTGACCCCACACTGGCAATTGAAAAAGGAATACACTAAAAAACGTGGCTACCCAAAGAAGAACAAATATGTGGTCACTGTAACACAGGAGAGGTAGAGACAGAGATGCACTTCCTTCTCCATTGTGAAAAATATGCAGAAATCAGGGAAACACACTTTAATAAAATATCCAAAACCCTAAATATATTCCCAATCCTCAGTAATGAAGAGAAGCTGCGAGTTCTCCTTGGAGAAGGCCCAACCCCAACAGCCTCACATCGCAGTTCAGTACGTATTGGCCTGTCATGGCCTGAGGGACAGTGACAATGAGTAGCTTTCTGTTAATTCTCGTCTATTCAATAACGAATAGCTAAAATCTTATTCGCAGCATTTTTTTTTCAACCCTAAAAATACATCCATAGTTTTCATTCTATTGTTGATTAATTAAATGATACATTTTAATAGTATTACATTTACTATTAGTAAAATTAGTATTTTCGTTATGATTGTTGTTGATTTCATTGTTCTTTGGATGCTTTGGCAATATGTATTTTTTGAATATGTCATGCCAATAAAGCATTTAAATTTGAAATTTGATTGTTAGTGTGTCTAGAAAGAGAGAGAGAGAGAGAGAGATGATGGGTGTGTTGGCAGTGCCCCTCAGACAGGCAGATTCTCCAACACACAGCCAACACTGCATAACAACTTCTATTTGCTGTGTGTGTGTGAGAGAGAGAGACATGGCAGTAATATGTGGACACACCTTTGTCCGGTCCTGTTACTCATGATTTTGACCTGACCTCCTGATTCCAATGAAGTGCAGTCTGGACATTAGTACACAATGACTGCAGTTGTCTCTGAGCTTTCAGTAGTTTGCGAGGGAACTTTTCCTCTCTCAGGATTACAACACACACCACCCCCCGCTCAGAGCTATAAGGTCATTTATCATCCACGCTCAGAATAGGGCAGTTCAGTCCCATCCACAGAAGCCCTGGTGTGGTTGCAGGCCTTTGTGTTCGCCGAAAACTACCCCACTCCACTCACCTTCTGAACCTACCAGCGTGTTCAGTCAAAATCTTAACGAGTATGCTATAATAATCCAACACACCAGCTCTTTTCATTTACGATCGAACACCCGTTGTGTCTCAGAACTTGGCTGGCCTAGTCATAGCAGTAACCGCAACCCCAACCCCAACACACGGGTGGGATCGGCTGTTAATCAGGCTCTGAATCGGGCCTAATCGCCCTGCGTAATTACCTGAACACACTAACGGCCCTGTAGGTAGAGCAAAAGCGATTACAGGCGGCAATATTCTTTCCCCGAAGAGCAGAGCATTTTATCGCTGCCAAGAGGACAGAGTCCAGATTAATGTACCTCAGTGTGTCCTGTCGCAGTGACCGCGTGTGGAGTGTGTGTGATATAAACTGGGCTCTGAGTTCCACACTTTATACTTTACTGAACAAAATGAACCCAGTGGGATCATTTCTGCGTCGCGTGTAAGATGTCGTGGCCACTTAGGATCAGTGGGAGTCATGTAGTGCCCTAGACTGAAGGGGAAGTGGACTATGTTAGTCAGTTGCATTAGTCGTCTGTTTGTATGTTTTTATTTGTCAGTCCGTTTGTTAGTAACACGCTTTTTTACCCTTTCCATATTGTTTATGTTGTTGAAACTTCACCAAATGATAGAGGAAGTTTGTTGCCAGAAGCCTGTACTTTTTCACCCCTCAGCCCTCAAGGCTGACTGGGTATTGCTATCCTTTGTGCGGTTGGGCGGTCGGGCAGCGGACGGGCGGGCATCTCCAAAAACTTCGACATCAGGCTGAGGGGTATTCCATGCATTGCACGCCTATTTTTTTTTTAAGTCCCTAGGTCAAAGGTCAAGGTTAAGATTACCTAAGCATTGAAACCACATTTTGTTTCATAACTTTGCTACTATCACAGCTATAGACAAAACCAACTCCATACTGTTCATTCTGTTTCAGAGATCCGTGCACGATTTCGCCAAGTCGTCATTCTATGAATAACCTTTCATCTTTAAATTTTTTTTGTTTATTTTGTACATTTTTTTAAATTTTACTTCTATTTATGTTCTTCACCTCTATCTTTCTCTCTCTTTCTCTGCAGACCAACATCCCTTTCCTACAGAACGTTCTTAGTAATGACCAGTTCCTTTACGGGACGGTGGACACCCAATTCATCGATGAGAACCAGGACCTCTTCAACCTCAAACCGGTTCAGAACCGAGCCCAGAGACTGCTGCACTACCTGGGTATGTGAGGGTTGGGTTCTGGAGAGGGAGGGATGGATAATGGTGGTGTGATTTCGTGTTCAGGCTGGGTCAGACTGAGACCTGCCCTGTTCCTCAGTGCTGTCCTGCACAGTCATCGCTGTCTCTGGTGTCTGATTTCAACTGAAATATTGACCATATAATTGCTTTATCAATAGACCAAGTGGCCATGAAATGTACGTCAAAAAATTGCCCACGCACCTCTGTGACTTAGACACGCGCGCACGCACGCACACGCACACACTTGCAAACATTTCCTCTCTCAGATATGCAAACTCACACAGACACATACAGTACAGATCAAAAGTTTGGACAGACCTTCTCATTCAATGCGCGTCCTTTATTTTCATGACCATTTACATTGTAGATTCTCACTGACGGCATCAAAACTATGAATGAACACATGTGGAATTATGCATGTACCTAACAGTTGTCCAATAGGGCTGTTGGCTGTGTATCAACCTGACTTCTGCACAACACAACTGATGGCCCCAACCCCATTGATAAGGCAAGAAATTACACTAATTAACCCTGACAAGGCACACCTCTGAAGTGAAAACCATTTCAGGTGACGACCTCTTGAAGCTCATCAAGAGAATGCCAAGAGTGTGCAAAGCAGTAATCAGAGCAAAGGTTGGCTACTTTGAAGAAACTAGAATATAAGACGTTTTCAGTTACAGGTATTTCACACTTTTTGTTCAGTACATAATTCCACACGTGTTCATTCATAGTTTTGATGCCTTCAGTGAGAATCTACAATGTACAGTAAATAGTCATGAAAATAAAGGAAACGCATTGAATGAGAAGGTGTGTCCAAACTTTTGGCCTGTACTATATATACACACACATACTCTCACACACATGCGCGCACGCACACCCACACACACACACAAACACACTCACGTACGCATACACATGCTTATTCTTGTATTTATATCTTTGTGAGGACAATACATTGACTTCCATTCATTCTTTCTACAGCCTTTCCCTAATCTTAACAATAAGCAATGTATGCCTAACCCAAACCCTTACCCTAACCTTAGCCTATCCCTAATTCTAACCTTACCCCAAACCGTTACCCTAACCTTAACCTATCCCTCATTCTAACCTTACCACAAACCCTTACCCTAACCTTAACCTATCCCTAATTCTAACCTTACCCCAAACCCTTACCCTAACATTAACCTATCCCTAATTCTAACCTTACCCCAAACCCTTACCCTAACATTAACCTATTACTCATTCTAACCTTACCCCAAACCCTTACCCTAACCTTAACCTATCCCTCATTCTAACCTTACCCCAAACCCTTACCCTAACCTTAAGCTATCCCTAATTCTAACCTTACCCCAAATCCTTACCCTAACATTAACCTATCCCTAATTCTAACCTTACCCCAAACCCTTACCCTAACATTAACCTATCCCTCATTCTAACCTTACCCCAAACCCTTACCCTTACATTGGCCTATCCCTCATTCTAACCTTACCCTAAACCCTTACCCTAACATTAACCTATCCCTAATTCTATCCTTACCCCAGACCCTTACCCTAACATTAACCTATCCCTCATAATAATCTTAGCCCTAATGTTCACTTATGTCACAATTTGCCTTTGTGGTTGTGAGGAGATTTTAAAATGTCCCAATGTCCCCACTCTGTCGAATAAACAATTTTTGGTTCTCACTGCGTTGCATGTACAAGAATGCGCACGCGCGCGCACACACACACACACACACACACACACACACACACACACACACACACACACACACACATTTTATGGCTCAGAGGTTCCTCCCCCTCTCCTCCTCTGGGCTTGTGTGTTTATGCCGTTCCTCATGGAGATAAAATTGGGCAACAAATTAAATAAGGCATCAAGTGAAATACACTGATTATGCAAAGCTGCAAATATCCCCCCGCCTTCTCTGTCTCTAATTCAGTTTTATAAAAATGTTCTAGCGGCACAAAATGCGCTTTATACTAAATACTGCCAATGTGCACCAATGCTACAGAACATTAACGGACAAATGCACCAGGATGCCATTGCAAATTAATCGCAGCAATTGATAAATTCTGACCTTGGTAAAGTTAGGTGTAATTTAGCGCTTCGAAGGTGAGCCTTTTTTCCCTTTGGGATGACTTTTATTTTTATAAGATGGCTGTGCTTAAACTGATGGTAAAAGGGATTCCAAAATGATAAAATGTCAACAATTCAGTACCATTTTATTTTTATATCGATTTATATGGCGATTTTCACTGATTTCTCAAAGACGCTTTGCAGAGTATTTACTGTCGGTGCCTCGCCGAAGTCCCAGGAATTGCAGATCAGATTTAAAAAAAAAAAAAAAAAAAAAACTCTCAGTATGGGGGAAAGTCCTCAAACAAAAATCAATGGAGTAACACCATACACTTTTAAATATCCTCTTTTAGAATGTGAGTACATTGATACGCATCTTGAAGTAGCCTAACTCTCCTTTCATAAACTCTGCCTGTGATGCACTCAGAGGACTGTCGAGCCTTGGTATGAGCCATCAGCCCTTAGCCCTCAAACTCATAATGCAGGTCTACGGAATCGGGGCCATTCAACATTACATTCTTTAGCTTATTCTGCAGAATATCTTGACAAAACTACCCTCCATGGAGAAAATACCGGTAGCTTGATGTGTACGTAGCTCAATATTGATAATTGCGAATTGCAATTGATGTGGCTAGCGTGTAGCAATTGTAGCTATCCGGCGATGGAAGAGCATTTTCAGAAAATTGCATATTCTTGGGCTTCTGAATGTAAGGAGCCCTGGCAACTAGATCTCCAAGAACATTTTGGTTGTATTTCTCAAAGGTTTCACAAACTCAGCTGGTTGTTGACCACCTGAGATCAGATGGCATAAACTCTGTCCTCCGTCGCTATTGTCTGTCATCTGTCCGTAAACAATTCAACTCCCAATATTTATCAAATGACCAAATATTGATCAAATTTGATGGAACTTTGCATTCAGAATCTTTAGAACATAAACTAGTCTGGTATTTCATTTCAGCCTTGCACCCCAAATAGGTACGGCTGGGTGGCAGACCAATTGGGCTTTAAGTTTTCTTGAAATTTTTAGTGTTTTGAGAAATGGTCTGCTTCACACGCACACTCGTACAAGTGTAATGTTAGCAATGGCCTCTCAAAATTGACAGAACTTCACTGTGCGATATTTTAAAAGATTTGGGGATTTTAAAAGATTTCTGCCTCCTAGCTCTGCACAAATATAGCCGTAGCAAGGCATATAGCCTTAGCCTGGCATGACTTTAGAAGCCGAGCAACGCTAAAACTAGCTCAAATAGGCTAAGGGATATATAAAAGGTCGGAATGGCGAATGGGAGAGAGATATTCCATATTGAGGATAAGAATGGTGCAGGGTTCCAGAAAAAAGAGAAATAAAAAAAACTACAAATAGTCTCCAACTTACAGGATTGGTGGTTATCAAAGGTGAACATGGTTTTTCTCAGACTTGGAGGACTTTGCAGTGGTTCTGAGCTGTTTTCGGACTGATTTTTACCCCTCAGTCCTCAAGGCTGACTGGGTATTGCTATCCTTTGTGCGGTTGGGCGGGCGTGCGTCTCCAAAAACTTCGACATCGGGCTGAGGGGTATTCCGTGCATTGCATGCCTATTTTGTTTAAAAATCATTGGAGTCAAAATGTTATGCAGACTGTACTGCTGGCTTTGCATTTTTCCAACAGCACCCATTTTGTTTTCGGCAGACCAGGATGAATAGAAATGAAAATACTAAAATTTTACTTCATTTTAATAGTCTTTTTTTTCGCATCTGCGGAGCTCAATACTTGTGCCCGTGTCCTCGCGTATCTAAGCATATCTATAATGAATCACTGCTTTTGGTTACCATCACTTAAGCTCTCCATCAGGCCCGAGTTGTGACTGTAGATGCTTAGCAGAACTGAAACCCTGATGCAGTCTGTGGCAGTAGAACCAGTTCAGCTGCGTAGAGCTGCAGTGTTACTTCTGTGACTGTGTGGGAAGATGCCCAGGGCTTGTAAGCTTCCAAATTCACCACTCGGCACACAAATGTAAATACTGACGATTGGATTCGACCTGCAGTCCTGCCTCAGTCCTGCTCCTGTTCATGGGAACACCTCTGCTCTTTTTCCAATCCATAGTCATGTGGAAGATATGTTTTATTAATTGAAGAGTGTTGAATATAAACGATTCTCGGTTTGATAAATACAGGGGTGTCCAGTTTGGCTTTTTTTAAAGCTGATGGATGCACGAAGCGTACAAGTTATTGTGTGTACTCGGATATGCAAATTATTCACTTTCTCACTTAGCTTTTAGCAGATGGACATCTAAATGCTATTTTGCATGCAACCGCAACTACAGCGGGGACATTCTTGTTTACACAATATCCATGAGCTGGAATCTTTGATCATTGGCTTATTTTACTTGTTTAAAGGATGTTCAAATGCTTCCTCATATTGCTGCTTGAACAAATGGCGGTGAAGTTACTGGGGTCTAATTTGTCTTCACTTTTGTAAATGGGGCAGAGAAGCCGCTGGTTCCAGGTTTGAAGTCTGCATACTGAACCGGGTATTGGACTGAATAATTCAGCAGCTCCATGCATCTCAGCTCTGCAGTTTTGGAGCTTTTCATTTTGAGCTTTTTCATTTCGTTAGAGACCGGATTCGCTCAGTCTTTATCAGTGATTGGATTGTCAAGTGGGTCTTGGTTATCCTTTATGACTGAATCTCTTTCAGATCTTTCTTTAATCACATTATAGCGCACTTTTTGACTGATTCCGAAGTATTGTTTCCGGAGAGCGCCGTCGGTAACAGCTAGTTGTTATTGTTTTGCAGTGCTCTCATTAAACAAATCCTGCTGTTTTTATTTGGGGAATCTTCAGTCGCATGCCGAGTCTGCCTCGATCTCTCCGTATCTCTCTCTCTATTCAATTCAGCGCAATTCAATAATGCCTCGGTGGCATAACTGTAGAAAAATAATTTTGTAAAAGCACTTAGCAGTGACGTGATTAGCAAAGGCGCAAGATGCTCAATTAATGTGCTAATCTTTCACATTCTCCCTCTGTTCCATTCTGTTCATTTTAATAATGCTTTATTTGTATGATTGCAGTGTATAAACAATATCAATCTGCAATGAAACCATTGACAAGGACCCAAAACACATGGTCAATGCTATCCTTGTCACTCTCTCACTCTTCCCCCTCCTTTCTCTCTCTCCACTCCCCTGTCTCTACCCCCTCTGTCATTCTCTGTCTATCCTTCTTGCTCTATCTCTCCATCTCTATCTCTCTCTCTCTCATTCCCTTACACTCTCCCTCAGGTCATGTGATGGTGAACGGCCCTACCACTCCCATCCCCGTCAAGGCCAAGCCCTCCTCCGTTGACCCAGTGATCCCTCCTGTACCACTGGGTAAGAGTTGCTCTGAAATGGCCCCTACACAGCCAAATAAATCTCCATACTCTCACACACTCTACACCGGAGATAACCCTGTTCCTTGCAGCCCCTTCATCCTGTATGGTTTCATTTCAAAGCTAAATGAGTTCAGCTAGTGCTACTGATCAGCAGCTCTGTGAGATCTCTAGCTGGTTGGAATACAAACCTACAGGACAGTAGATCTCCAGGAACAGGGTTGGGTAGTCCTGCTCTAGCTGTTTAGTGAGTTGTCCTTTGTTCAGGTTGGAGTGAAATGTTACAGGATGGTAGATCCTCAGGAACAGGATTGGTCATCTCTGGACCACACCAATGGAATAAAGCAGTAATGTAAACACCAGGCACAGACTGTCCTGCCTCGATCAAGACCATAATCTCGTGGCCCTGTCGTCTCCTTGGTGATTTAGGAGACCCTCCAGTCGGTTTCCGGGACGTGTTGCTGAAGGAGGGGCCTGAGGGCTTCGCGAAGGCGGTGCGTCGTCATGAAGGTCTGCTGCTGATGGACACGACGTTCCGCGACGCCCACCAATCGCTGCTGGCCACCCGCGTTCGCACGCACGACCTGAAGAACATCGCTCCGTTCGTCGCCCACAACTTCAGCAACCTGTTCAGCGTGGAGAACTGGGGCGGTGAGGCCTGCACTGATGCTGATTCAGAAACTGAGAAATTCATTCACATCGGAAATTGCACAGAGAATATTTGGAGACTAATACAATGTATACATGAATACATATAGGCTATAAGCTCTCCCTCTCTCTATCTCTCTCTCTTGCTTTCTCTCTCTTTTTCTCTGTCTCTCACGCCTGTCCCCTGTCTGAACCTCCCCTTAAAATCATGAACTGGATTTAAGTGTTTAATGTTTATTTGGGTGTCGAGCTGTGCGCTTTGTCTCTTTAACTACCATGTTTTTTCCATACAGGATCGAGCCAGTTTAGCAGTGCGTCATTCAGGCATTTATGTGAATGTGTGTGTGCGCACAAGTGTGTGTGTGTTTGTCTGTTTTTCCAGTATTGCTATGCATTAGTCAACATTACTGTTTTAGCCAGATGGCACACTTTCAGGTATTTCTTAGATGAGCCGCTAATGTGTGTATGTGTGTGTGTGTGTGTGTGTGTGTATGTTTGCTTGTGAATCTCTGTGTTTATGTGTGTGCATGTTTGTGTTTCTCTGCATGTCTGTTTCTGAGTGTGTGTTTCTGTATATGTGCTCGTGTGTGTGTACGTGGTGTTTGTGCGTGTGGGCATGCGCGCGCTTGCGCGTGTTTGCGCGTGTGTGTGTATGGCTGTGTGTGTGTGTGTGTGGTTGGTGTGCCCCCTGCAGGAGCCACCTTTGACGTGGCGATGCGTTTTCTGTGTGAGTGCCCGTGGCGGAGGCTGCAGGAATTGAGGGCCCTGCTGCCGAATGTGCCATTTCAGATGCTGCTGCGAGGCGCCAACGCCGTCGGCTACACCAACTACCCCGACAATGCCGTCTACAAGTGAGGCCGGAGACACCCTGCTCCACGCGTTCACTGATGAAAACCAATCCAGTCGACCAGAAAACTGTCAGGCTGTGTCACATAAAAGCACCTGCATTTAGTCCAATAACGCCCTTTAGCTTGAAAGTCTTGCAGTTTAGCCTATGCAGCCTAAAACACTTGCTGCTTGGGGTAAGAAAACACACTGTTTAGCCTAAAAACACCAGCTATCTGGCCTGGAAACACTCGCCTTTTGGCCGAGACATAAAAAACCAGCTATTAGGCCTAAAAACTTCCGAAGTGGCCAAAAAACGCTTTCTATTTGGCCGTGCCCAATAACTCCTACTATTTGGCCTAAAAACACCTGCTACTCAGCTGAAAAACTCCTGCTTCCAATCCTAAAAACACCTGCTACTTAGCCTAAGAACACCGGGGCAATTCTGAGGTATTGTCAACCAAATTTACCCTCCGTAACAGACACTATCATGATCCCGAAATGGAAATGGAGGGAAAAAATGGAGCCTTTACCTCTCAAATATAGTAGTGCACTATTATACCCATAAATTGTGAAAAAAACACTTTTTAATACATCTACAGAATTTTGTCTGGGGGGTGGTTTAGTGTCTCGTCACGGAGGTGACATTTTCTTAAAGTGCCTCGGAATCACCCACCTGCTACTTAGCCGAAAAACGCCCGCTACTTGGGCGAAAGACACCTGCTAAGTAGCCGAAGAACACCTGCAACTTTGCCTAAAAATGAGCTCTTTTGTCTGAACACATGCACTGTTTAGCCTGAAACGACTTGAATACAGTCTCAGGAACATCAGCCACTAGCATATCTTCCATGTCTCGGTCTGTCTCAGGTTCTGTGAAGTGGCTCGTGAGAATGGGATGGACATATTCCGGGTGTTTGACTCGCTGAACTACCTTCCCAACATGCTCCTGGGCATGGAAGCAGCTGGCGAGGCGGGCGGTGTTGTGGAGGCGGCCATCTCATACACAGGGGACGTGTCTGACCCCATGCGCCAAAAGTACTCGCTCCAGTACTACCTAGACCTCGCCGAAGAGCTAGTCAAGGCCGGCACCCACATCCTGGCGATTAAGGTGGGAGACTTGAGATTCCTTTCCAACTGTCAACAGAGCTGAGTTTTAAAGGAATGTACAATCTGTTCCTGAAGGTCTTGGTTCACTTCAAGGACTGACATCAATTTCACTCACTGAATTGGAGAGATTGGTGTAAATGATCTGTTAAGAACATTCTAATCTCACATTTGTGTTTGTACACAGTGAATAGTAGGAAGCCTGTGATCGCAATGTGTGTAACAGCATCAAAATATTTTCCTCAACTTTCTTTTATGACGTTCTAAAGGTTGCTTGTCTGGGCCTGAGGTACGAGTTCTTATGATTGGATCGTTTTTGTGATGTTTTCTCAGGATTATGACGGAGGGTTTCCACTGTCTTGTGCTTTATTATTTTGGCTGTTAAACTCAGTTTGGATTAAAAACGGCAGGATATCATCCGGAAATAAAAATGTTTACAGTGCCCCCGCACCGCAGGACGGCACATCAAAGTGACACACGAACTGTAATGAAAATTACCACAGCGGTGAGTTACGAGCTGGTTGGGCAGAGCAGTCTGCTTTGATATACTTGCGCTTATAGATATCCGGAGCTATCAGCAACCGTTTTAAATAACCGTACATCACCTCTGTTATTTACTTTTGTTCAGTTCAGTACTGGTTTGCCTCTTGGAAAGTAAAAAATATGAGCCGACATCTAAACCCTCTTTCAACTGGTCACTGGGTTCACTAATCATGGGAACCTCGAGTGATGCTGAATGGTTTTGTGATCTGTGCATGTTTCTTAGGCAGTTCTGATTGGCTGGCTAATTGCTGCATGTTTCCGGGGATGCTCTTTTCCTGGGCTGTTCTGATTGGCTGGATAATTTCTGCATGTTTCCAGGGCTGTTCTGATCAGTTGGATAACCTCTGCATGGTTTTTTTTTTTTTAAATAAATAAATTTGGCATCTCCAATCCCACCGGAATCTGGAATGCCCAATTTGAGAACTATGTACAAGCCTTGCCCGTATGCAACCCCTTGTTGCCAGCTCAAGAGAGAGAGACCATTCACAGCTCTCCTCTGAAGCACGCGCCTGTCAGCCCCCACATCTTTACCCTCATTGGTCGAAACTATAGCAAGTTCAGAAAGAGGGCGGAGGATACCCAAACATGAGCAAGCTCAGAGTCTAACTGACGAGCGCCTGGCTGGCCAACAGGAGGCGCTTGAACAACGAACAAGGCACCCATTTTAATTTCCCTTCCCAGCAGTAAATTCCCAATTTGCATTTTATTTATTTATTTATTCGTTTATTTGACAGGGGCCATGCAAAACAAAATTGTCAAGCCAGAGTTAGCTATAAAGCTAATTTTCATCTGTGGTCCCGCAGCACTTCAGCCAATCATGCACTGTTCTGAAAAAGCTGCCGACCACAGCCGGTTGGTACGACCGGGGATCGATCCTGCGCCGTGATAGTCACTACTGCTCCACAAATGCAGCGCTTTAATTGAGTGAGCTAACCCGGCAGCCATCTCTGCACGTTTTTTTTCTGGGCTGTTCTTAATGCCTAGGTTGCTCAAGTCGTGGGGGTTTGGTTTGGTTGGTTAGGTGACAGTCAATATGCTTCTTTGACTGATTAATACCTGCTTGTTTACAAGCAAGTGGTCCATGCTATTTGTTCTGATTGGCTTGCAGATTCAGTCTTGTTTGCCGGTCATTTCTGATTGGTTTGGCTGGGGGAATCAGGTTTGTATGCCGGACTGTTTTGATTGTTTGTTTAATTCAGGCGTGTTTGCTGGGCAGTTCCCTTTGAGAGTAACTCAGCTTTGTTTGCTGGTTTTTAATCCCATGTCAAATCGAATATTATTTAAAAAAAAAAAAAAAAAAAAAAATCAGCTTGGCCTGATGGTCAACATCTCTGCTGTAGATGAAACTCTATCAGATGGTGTACTCTGATGAAAGAGTGGTTCTTTTTAACTTGTTTTTTTGGTTACATCAATAATAGTTATTTTACATGAGCTCAATTGGTCATTTTAAAAACTTAGGGTGTTTTCAAACACACTTGGGTCGACCCAGTCACATATTTGGGTCGACCAAATGCATCAATTTTCAACTGGAGCGATTAGGTTCCCCATATGCTTTTTATCGCCGTACCAAGTGCACCGTTCTACGGAATGGAGCGTCATCATGTATCTATGGCAACCAGACGAAAATGACGTGTGTAGCACCATTCCGTCCGGAAAAGAAGGTTGAAATGACGCCTCGAGATGTAAACAGAACACATGTGAACGATGTAGACTCAACAGAAACGCCGTCTGATATGCCTAACGTTACCGCTTTTGGTAATCTATATAGTTTGTCTCGTTCAGTGTCGGGAAGTTATAACGTTCGAATTTGCAAACGAGGCATGGCTGCGTGTGGAGAACAATGTTTTCTTGCACTGGAGACGGCAAATGCAGATCGCCAGACAAACCAGAACAAGGCGCAGATTGATTCTGTTAAACCACGAATTGATGTTAAATGCAGTTACGTTTGCTAGCAAACACGTGATAATACTAAATGTTACATTAGGCATACCGTGTAACCATATGGGCTCATTCACACCTAGCTTGTATCCCATTTCAGCTCGCTGATATTTTACATTGTAACCCTATGGTGGTGGAGAGGAAATTCTGGGCTTGGGCCGATCCCAGGTTCGTGCGCGTTCACACCACTGGTTTGGTGCGCCGCACCGAACTAAAGGGCTTGGTGCGCCGCTGCGAGACCACCCCTTCCAGCCGCTTTCGGTACGACTGTTTAGGTCGACCTCGGGTGCGACGAGTTGTGTTCACACTACCTGCACCGCACCAATTAGGCCGGCCTAGACAGTTGGGTCGACCTAAACACCCTATGTGTGAAAACACCCTAAGGCTTGTACCCACTTTGGCAGTATTACTGATTAAGGTACAAGGAGTTCTAAACAACAACCAGACTCCTCTCATTAGGCCCCAAAGCCCCGCGATTTGAATATTCGTCTAGACGACCTACAGAACAATTGCACAATGTGGAACATGACATATGGAGCTAAACTTCTCAAATTAATTTCTTTACACTTGATAAATTATTCTCATCGAACATTATGATGGTTATTTTTAACTGTCAGGAGAATTAAATCTGCAAATTTATCAAATTTATCCTACTGAATACACACTTATTTTAGTGCAATTGTACCGCATCCCGTTTAGATCAGTATTCAGATTGTTGGGTTCAGAGGCCTTGTGAGGGGCGTTTGGCTATTGTTTTGGATTCTTGGTCCCTTAATCAGTTTAACTGCTATAGCTGGCCCAAATCCGAGCCGCAATTTGAATATTATTGGGCACTGAAAAAAAAATATCTGCAGTCAAAATCGCTGAACTTGGCCCATGTAAATGAATGATTATTTTTGAAACCAATTTTTACAAAAAAAAAAAAATTTTAAAGAACACTTACTTCATCATTGTACACCATTCTATAGAGTTTCAGAAACATCTGAGATGATAGGGGTCAAAATCTTGTTTTCTTCAGTGACTTGACACCGAATACTTCAGGGGTGTTCTGATTGGCTGAATAATTTAGATTTGCTGAAGGTACTGTTCTGATTGGTTGGGAGCTCGGCAGGCTGCTCTGTCCAATTTGAAATTCAGAATGCGCCAGAATAAAATCCTCTCTGGCAGACTCTTGGTACAGCAGAGTAGATCTGATCATTAGCTGGGACGAACTCGCAGGGAAATTGAGTTTTTGCTCATAAGATTCTGCTACTCTGCAAAGGGCATCTGTCTCTGACTGTATGTGGGAGCGTAAAAACTCAAAATGGGGCGTTCAGCCAGCCGCTAACAGGACGAGGCAGGGTAAGAGTGTTTACATAACCCAGAGGTGCTCAGTTATCCGAGAAGGGCCGCAGTGGGTTCTGGCTTTTTGCTTCAGGCTTTTGCCCAGACGACTTGACAGGTGTCATAGCGCTGGGCTAAATAAACCTGCCCTCACACGGCCTGTTTTCTATGAGACCGGACACCCCTGACACCTCCAGCTGTGCTCACTTCATTTCTCAGTCACAGCGCCCGGGCTGTCCACAGGATTTGAACCCACAACCCCGCTCCCCCCTTCCTCCCCCGGCTGTCAGCCTGTGAGTTGAGCAGTTTTGGCGTCAATGCGTGAAAAGCATATGGTGGCTACATGCACCTTGTCAGACCGAAAGAAAACAACGTAATTCCTGCTGTAAAAACACAGTGCCGTGCCACCGCTGGGCAGCAACTGAATTTAAAACCAGCACGGTCATTTCAAGTATCATCCTGCGGCAAATTTACAATTTATGATGCAGAATAACTGACCACCATAATGCAGGGAGAATTCAACCCAACAAAGCACACAGTGTTAATACATTATTACATTTATTTGACTGATACTTCTGTGGTTTATGGAACCATGAATTTTGCTCTCTACCTGAAAATCCTGAAGAACAATATCAGTTCTGACCTGAAGCTCAAGCACAGTTGGGTTATGCAACAGGACCGTGATCCGAAACTCAAACAAGCACACTTCTGAATGACTACAAGACACAAAGAGTGGCCTAGTCAAAGTCCTGACTAGAATCTGATCAAGATGCTGTGGCTTGACCTTAAACAAGCAGTTCATGCTCAAAAACCCACCAATGTGGCAGAATTAAAATAATTCTGCAAAGAAAAGTTGGACAAAGTACCTCCACAGTGATGTAAAAGAATATTTGCCTATTAACAGTAACATTTCACTGCAGTTGTTGCCATAAACGAACACGTTTGTTAACTGGCTGTGAGTTTACTCTCTTTGTCGTGTATTAATAGAAGAAATTGGGAAGGAGGCAAATGCTCTCTCACGGCAGTGTATGCTCATTTATTCACGGTCATTTCTGTTTTTATTTTGTGTTTTTTGCTGATAAGAATGGTTGCAATATTGTTATTGAGTAATTTGGCACAAATTATTCTTTTTTGGATTTATTATTGCCTTTGCTCCTTTCTGAGTTGGGGTCTGGATTGGTTTTTGTCAGATTGTGTGTGTGTGTGTGTGTGTGCGTGTGTGTGCGCGTGTGTGTGAGTGTGTATTGGTAGTAAAGGGCACAAACTCTCACACACACTCAGACCCTCACCTGCTGGGAGAGGGATGTCAGGGCGGTGATCAAGGTCTGGGGCAGTCGAGACACTAGTGGGGGTAATGACACTCCGTTCGATACCTCCTCCTGTTCAGTTACAGGGCGAAGAACTGCCTCAACTCTGCTGTAATGAACAACTGCGAAAAACCAACACCACAGGCTATACAGGGCCAGCCAGAGAGATTAAAACACCAGCAGAGAGAGGGAGAGGGGGTGGGAAGGAAAGAAAGAGAGAGGGGTGATGGAGAGAGCAGGAGAGAGTCAAAAAATGTGTATTGTGAGTGCGCTTATATCCACATCGATATGGAGGCTGAGAGAGATTGATTTGATGCATTTATGATACTACCATATGGAGGGAGGGAGGGAGGGAGCGATGAACATAAAAATACTGAGTGGATAAGTGGGGGAAAGAAAGGTGGAGGAGGGAGCGAATGAGTGAAAGAAAGAGGGGAAGAGAATTGAAGATGCCAGGACCGTTTTATTTGCAGTATAACGACAATATTGCTAAAGCAGTGCACAGGCAAAGGAATAACAATGAAGCATAACAATGAAGATGTATGAGTAATAATGTGGAATAAAATGCATACTGTACAGATTACAGAGACGGTGCCCATGTTCCACTGGGGCCGCATACACTAACTGTAAAAAGTTCCATTTCTTTTTTACGTCTGAGACCAATTGAAATTCTTGTGTGCACAAAACCTTTAGCCTAGCTGTAGGTTTTATGGTAAATGCTGCATATTTGGCCTCTCTCTCTCTCTCTCTCTCTCGCACTCTCTCAGGACATGGCGGGTCTGCTGAAGCCCGAGGCGAGCCGGCTGCTGATTGGCTCCCTGCGAGACCGCTTCCCGGATGTGCCCATCCACGTGCACACGCACGACACAGCAGGGGCGGGTGTGGCGGCCATGTTGGCCTGTGCGGAGGCTGGAGCGGACATCGTGGATGTAGCAGTGGACTCGATGGCAGGAATGACATCGCAGCCCAGCATGGGAGCCATCGTAGCCTGCACCAAGGGCACCAAACACAACACAGGTACCCAACACTATAACCCAGCACTGCACCAAACTCAAGACGGGTACCCAACACTACAATTCAGCACTGCATCAAGCTCAAGACAGATACCCAACTCTATTACCCAGCACTGCACCAAACTCAACACAGATACCCAACACTATAACCCAAACACTGCACCAAACTCAACACAGGTACCCATCACTATAACCCAACAGTGCACCCAACTCAACAGAGGTACCCAATACTATAACCCAGCACTGCACCAAGCTCAACACAGGTACCCAACATGATAACCTTAACACTGCACCACATTCAACACAGGTACCCAACACTATAACCCTAACACTACACCAAACTCAACACAGGTACTCAACACTATACCCCAGCACTGCACCTAACTCAACACAGGAACCCAATACTATAACCCAATACTGCACCAATCTCAAGACAGGTACCCAATATGATAACCTTAACACTGCACCACATTCAACACAGGTACCCAACACTATAACCCTAACACTACACCAAACTCAACACATTTATCCAACACTATAACCCTAACACTGCACCAAACTCGACACAGGTACTCAACACTATAACCCAGCATTGCGCCAAACTCAATGCAGGTGCACAACACTATAAGCCAACAGTGCACCAAACTCAACAGAGGTACCCAATGCTATAATCCAGCACTGCACCAAGCTCAAGACAGATACTCAACATGATAACCTTAACACTGCACCACATTCAACACAGGTACCCAATACTATAACCCTAATACTACACCAAACTCAACAGAGGTTCCTAACACTGTAACCCTAATACTACACCAAACTCAACACAGGTACCCAACACTATAACCCTAACACTACACCAAACTCAACAGAGGTTCCTAACACTGTAACCCTAACACTACACCAAACTCAACACAGGTACCCAACACTATAACCCTAACATTGTGCCAAACTCAACACAGGTACCCAAAACTATAACCCTAACACTGCATTAAACTCAACGAAGGTACTCAACACCATAACCCCAACCCTTAGACTGCACTTTACTCCACTGGTACCCAACACTATTACCCAATATTGCATCAAATTCAATCCAGGTACCCAACACTGTTCCAAACTCAACACAAGGATCCAACACTGTAATCCTAACACTGCACCGAACATTGGTACCCAACACTATAACCTGAACACTTCACCTAACTGAATGCAGGTACCTAACACTTTAACCCAAGTTCTATAACCGAATATAACACGATGCGTGCATGTGTGCTGTGCTGTAGGAGCAGGGGGCAGGATGGAAATAGGAGCTCTATTTACAGCTGTAATAATTACATCTTCTCTCGGAGAGACTGGAGGTGTTAGTAATTATACATTTAGAGATGTACACACACATGTGGAACTGGTGAAAAGCATCACACTGAGATGACGTGTGTGTGTTCTGTTTGTGTTCCATGTGGATGCGTGTGTGTGTGTGTTCTGTGTGATGTTGGATTGCTAGTTTAATACAGATGAGTATTAGTACTACCGCCATACAAAAGTGAGAATATAGATTAAATGGAGAGAATAGCGGCAGAAAAATAATCTGTGTGTTTGTGTGTGTGTGTGTGCACGCGCTCGCGCAAGCGCAAGTGTCAGAGAGCGAGGGAGAGAAATACATTTATTAAGCTGTATTTAATCACCGTGCTTTAAGCCTCTCTGTAGTAATCATCATCTGCTGAGCTGATTTGCTTTGTTTTGTGTCACTGTTTATTGTCCACGAATATGCTGCCAATACCCTGCTCAGTGCAACAGACTGAGGCACAGCCAGGGGGTGCACAGAGAGATGAACAGAGACTGAGGCACAGACAGGGGGTGCACTGAGAGAAGGACAGGGACTGAGGCACAGACAGGGGGTGCACTGAGAGAAGGACAGGGACTGAGGCACAGACAGGGGGTGTAGAGAGAGAAGGACAGGGACTGAGGCACAGACAGGGGGTGCAGAGAGAGAAGGACAGGGACTGAGGCACAGACAGGGGGTGCAGAGAGAGAAGGACAGGGACTGAGGCACAGACAGGGGGTGCACAGAGAGAGAGAGAGAAGGACAGGGACTGAGGCACAGACAGGGGGTGCAAAGAGAGAAGGACAGGGACTGAGGCACAGACAGGGGATGAATTGAGAGAAGGACAGGGACTGAGGCACAGACAGGGGGTGCAGAGAGAGAAGGACAGGGACTGAGGCACAGACAGGGGGTGCAGAGAGAGAAGGACAGGGACTGAGGCACAGACAGGGGGTGCACAGAGAGAAGGACAGGGACTGAGGCACAGACAGGGGCTGCACTGAGAAAGAGAGAAGGACAGGGACTGAGGCACAGACAGGGGGTGCAGAGAGAGAAGGACAGGGACTGAGGCACAGACGGGGGGTGCACAGAGAGATGAACAGGGACTGAGGCACAGACAGGGGCTGCACAGAGAAATGAACAGGGACTGAGGCACAGACAGGGGGTGCATAGAGAGATGAACAGAGACTGAGGCACATACAGGGGGTGCATAGAGAGATGAACAGAGACTGAGGCACATACAGGGGGTGCAGAGAGAGAAGGACAGGGACTGAGGCACAGACAGGGGATGCAGAGAGAGGAGGACAGAGACTGAGGCACTGACGGGATGCACAGAGAGAAGGACAGGGACTGAGGCACAGACAGGGGGTGCACTGAGAGAAAGACAGGGACTGAGGCACAGACAGGGGGTGCAGAGGGGGAAGGACAGAGACTGAGGCACAGACAGGGGGTGCAGAGAGGGAGGGACAGAGACGGAGGCACAGACGGGGGGTGCAGAGAGGGAAGGACAGAGACTGAGGCACAGACAGGGGGTGCAGAGAGGGAAGGACAGGGACTGAGGGACAGAGCGGGGGTGCAGAGGGGGAAGGAGAGAGGCAGAGGCAGAGCCGGCGGGTGCAGAGAGGGAAGGACAGAGACTGAGGCACAGACAGGGGGGGGAGGGAGGGAAGGACAGAGACTGAGGCACAGAAGGGGGGTGCAGAGAGGGAAGGACAGAGACTGAGGCTCAGACGGGGGGTGCAGAGAGGGAAGGACACAGACTGAGGCACAGACAGGGGGTGCTGAGAGGGAAGGACAGAGACTGAGGCACAGACGGGGGGTCCAGAGAGAGAAGGACAGAGACTGAGGCACAGACGGGGGGGGCAGAGGGGGAAGGACAGAGACTGAGGCCCAGAGGGGGGGGTCCAGAGAGGGAAGGACAGAGACTGAGGCACAGACGGGGGGTGCAGAGAGGGAAGGACAGAGACTGAGGCACAGACGGGGGGTCCAGAGAGGGAAGGACAGAGACTGAGGCACAGACGGGGGGTGCAGAGAGGGAAGGACAGAGACTGAGGCACAGACAGGGGGTGCAGCGAGGGAAGGACAGAGACTGAGGCGCAGACGGGGTGCAGAGAGGGAAGGACAGAGACTGAGGCACAGACAGGCGGTGGAGAGGGGGAAGGACAGAGACTGAGGCACAAGCAGGGGGTGCAAAGAGGGAAGGACAGAGACTGAGGCACAGACGGGGGGTGCAGAGAGGGAAGGACAGAGACTGAGGCACAGGCAGGGGGTGCAGAGAGGGAAGGACAGGGACTGAGGCACAGACAGGGGGTGCAGAGAGGGAAGGACAGAGACTGAGGCACAGACAGGGGGTGCAGAGAGGGAAGGACAGAGACTGAGGCACAGACAGGGGGTGCAGAGAGGGAAGGACAGAGACTGAGGCACAGACAGGGGGTGCAGAGAGGGAAGGACAGAGACTGAGGCACAGACGGGGGGTGCAGAGAGGGAAGGACAGAGACTGAGGCACAGACAGGGGGTGCAGAGAGGGAAGGACAGAGACTGAGGCACAGACAGGGGGTGCAGAGAGGGAAGGACAGAGACTGAGGCACAGACGGGGGGTGCAGAGAGGGAAGGACAGAGACTGAGGCACAGACGGGGGGTGCAGAGGGGGAAGGACAGAGGCTGAGGCACAGACAGGGGGTGCAGAGAGGGAAGGACAGAGACTGAGGCACAGACGGGGGGTCCAGAGAGGGAAGGACAGAGACTGAGGCACAGACGGGGGGTCCAGAGAGGGAAGGATAGAGACTGAGGCACAGACGGGGGGGTAAGCAGAGCGAAGCAGAGGGGAGTGCAAAGATTGCTCATCGCAGCATTCGTTCATTGGACCATTGTTTCACAGATCTCGTCCCTTTACCAGAAATTGTCATTTATTCGGATGCTGTGGGAGAAATGGCAGGGAGGAATGTTGTATAAAATGAGTGAGTGAGAGAGAAGGGAGGGCGAGGTGCCCCTGCAGTGGGGTTTCGGGGTTAAAGAGCTCTGGGTAATTCAGGATTATTCAACCCTGTCTGGAAAGGGCCGGCGTGGGTTCTGGCTGTCATCACAACCAATCAGTTCCACGCCTGATTCTGCTAATCAAAGCCTTTAGCCTGGTCTCTCCGGATTGATTTGCAGAATCGGGTGTGTAACTGCAGGGCTGGGATGATATTCTGCACCCACACCAGCCCTTTCTGGATGAGGTTGAATACTCCTGCAAATGGGCTAACAATGACTAATCATTCATCAGGCTCTCTTCTTCTCTTCTCCTTTCCTTTTCTCAGTCCACTTATAGAGAGCTTGAAACTTAGTAAGGACTAGCAAATGCGTCTGATGGAATATGGGCGTTTTCCTTCAAAAGTCATTAATGAGGTATGTTGGTCACACGCAGTTACAGACAGGCTTAGAAGGGGAAAGACTGACTCAGGCAGGGGCGCCGTTGGCAAATTTGGGCCTTATGACCGGAACCCCTCCAGTGATCAAATATAATTTATATATATATATATATATATATATATATATATATATATATATATATATATATAGATTTGTTCACTGGTCTCCTCTGTGGTTGCCTCATGACTTGTAGATGGCCCTGGCTCTAAAGCACCCATAAGAATCGTATGTTCATGATTTGTTGTAGGCCTTAACAGCAGGTTATAGGCTATATTGGCTACGCATATTTGTGATACAGGCTAACTATTTGATTGCAATGAACTGGGCATGGATAACCTGCAAGGAAACATCAACTTTACATTTTAAATAAAACGAACTCACAAACCTGTCTTAGTGTGCCAGTTTTTCAGTTCATTTCAATAATTGTACTCTTAGGTAGCCTAGCAAGTTTGCAAAAATATTCAGTTTACAGAAATCTTAACCTCATAGTGTTTTATTCAGGGACTATTATATATGTATCATCTTGTAGCCTATAGTGCTCACCTTCCTCCCATTCGACTGTATCTTGTGTATGGGGGGTTGAGGAAGATTTCCTGGGGCAGCTGCATCTGTGCGTCACGGCATTTAATATTAAAGGTGCATTTTGGAAAAAATACGTTTTTTTATTGTTAAACAAGAAAATGTTCTAGGGATCAAAGTGAATAATCTTACTGAAGAACTTTATCCACCTGGACAGAAAGTCAATCTTCAAGAGATTGATGTTGATAAGAGCTATGGATGCACGCGTCCAGTGGCAAATGGTTTTATTTAGCTAGCTCGTTTCAACATCAATCACGAACCCTCTATCCTGATTGATTAGATTGGATGCGCTCTTCCACTCTGATCTGAAGTCCCGCATGTACATGATTATTCACGTAGCATGTATGAAATCGGTGACTGGTTGGTCCAAGTGCAAGATGATTTATTTCATTAGAGTACAATAAAGATGAGAAAAGCTGCGGTTCTTATAGATGGTCTGTTTTCTTTGGGGTTCCGATAATTGGCCAGCGGTCAGTAGAATTGTATTTTGTCGATTGAAGCAAATGTGCAAAATACTAATTCAGAAACTAACTGGTGACGCCTCCCCAATGCACTCCAGCGACGACTATATGTTTACCAGCGCAATGCCTCATATAGGAGTCTGTGTCACGAACAGTGTACGGTCACGAAGCAGACTGCGTTTTAGGGGCTAAAAACATGGAACATCATCCTCACTCAAGGTGCGTTTCCATTTAATACCATTCGAAATGTGCAAAATCTAAATATATAAAATAAAAAACTGGTAATGGAAAAACAGTTTGATATCACGAAATTTGCTCTCCGGTGTGCAGTATTAGTCACCGTAGCCAAGGCAAATAAATAAACTATTGGACTTCTGCAGCAGACCAGCTAGTGTACTTGTAATTTCGCGTATTGAGGAGCACTTACATTGTTATTGCAAGACGAGCATTTACAAATTTGCCGCGTGGACAACTCAACTGACAGAGACAATGTCGAGCTGTGATTGCTTGATGGCACGTACAATGGTACCGATCTGTGATTGGCTGATGTACGTAATGGTACCAACCGACCTGCAGAAAAAAAAAAATTGTTGCCAGTTCAGGCACTAGCTAACTTGAGCCGTACAAAAATGATGAATAGTAAGGGGAGGGTGATGTGCTGAGATTATTCTTAAAAAGTTGAAAATTGAGAAACGAACAACAAATTCATTTTAAATCAATCAAGTTATTAAAAAAATTAAAATATACAATTTAAGTGTCCATATATTTTATTTGCAAATGTTTATAATAATAATATTATCCTCTGTGGGACCCCTGTGATTTCTGGGCCCCTAGAATCGTCCATGGTCCCCCTCCCCCCCCCCCCCCCTTTACCGCGTCCCTACTCTCAGGTCATCATTCATATTTCATTTCTACTGGAAAAAAAATACATCAGGCTGCTGCAGATGGTGTCATCTTTCCTTGCTCTGGTCACCCTTGGAAATCACTCCCCGCTCCGCTCCCCCCCCCCCCCCCCCCCCCCTCCCCAGACTCATTCCACTGACACTCATTCCACTGACTGGAATCTCTGTAATGGTGGCTGACCTTCATCGATTTCCAGGTTAGCCGCACGTGAAAAATAAACATTACGTACATATAAGTGACAGCCTTGCGCCTTCTGTGTTCAAAACAGAATAGATGCTTCCTTGCGGCTAGGAGTTCAGCCCTCAGCCCTGTATTAGAAGCTGTGCTGGATAAAGGCATCGGCTAAATGCATGTAATGCCATGTAAAATTCATTGGGAAATATTGATTTCTGTTTCAGCAATACCTTAGGCTTTCAGGGAAAATGGCATCAGAAGCCCAGGGGCCTCATGGGAATTGTTGTTCTTGTGGGGCCTGCAGCAGCCATTGTATTAAAATGTCATCTGTTCGGCTAACAGGGCCATTACAATGATTTAGCACATCAGTTGATGTTGCAAAGGGAAATGGTGGCAAGGTCTTGCTTAATACTTCAAGGTGTTTGCACTGCTGCGTGCCTGTGTGTTTGTGTGTCTCTCTCTGTGTATCTGCCTGTGTGTTTGCTTATATTCCAACTGTGTATCGTGGATTTGTGCTTTAAATGAAGATATCCGTAGTCACAATAACTTTGAACGTGGATATCTGTACACACAGCAGTTGTTAGCATGGATGTCTGTACACACTGTAGCTTTGAGCATGAATATTCATACATACAGCAGTCTGTTCGCGCTTTCCAAAGTCTGTCTGTCTATTTGTCTGTCTTTTTGTAAACAGAATAACGGTCAAACCTCTGGACGGACTTATATGAAATTTTGCGGGAAGCTGATATATGACAGCAGTAGGGGGTGATTAGATTTTCAGAGGTCAAGGTCAAAGGTCAAGGTCAGCATCACAGTAAAGGTTAATGAATGATGGTGCAAGCTGAAGCACACACTCCATTTCGTGCCTGTAGTTTGATTATGAAATACTGTGGAATACATTGAAATACATTTTGCGGAAACGGTGTTCGTGGAAACGGTGATGACGCAGCTCTGTGACTCGTCATCTATAGAGACTGCTGCTTTTCAGATGCTGCATTTGATTGGTGCAGTTAGCCTTTATTACTCATTTGAAGTGTGTTGCGGAGTGATTTCATTGGTCAGGGGAGAGATTTTTTTTTCCATGGCTCATTACTGCGGTGAGAAGGTCGGAGGTCCATGGTGTCGCCATGGTGATAAACTTGACTTTGATTGGCCTTAATTTGTATGTTAGCTGGCCAATTAAATATCCCCCCCTTGTATTACTTGTATTATAAACCCATAATTGTTTTTTTTTTTTGTGGGGGGTGGGGGGTGCCTACTGCTTTCCAGACTTTTGTATCCTTTTTTTCCCCACATTCTTTCTATCTGCTTTCTCTCTCTCTCTCTCCCTCTTTCGCTGTCTTTCTCCCCCTTCCCCCCTCTCTCTCGGTCTCTCTCTGCTCCCTCTCTCTCTGCTTTGTGACTCAGTGCAGATTAAATTGTCTCGGCTCTGTTGGGTCTGCAGCTCTTTGCTGCTGTAGAGTCAGCACCTCAATCCCCTTCTCACTGTCTGGGGTCTGTAGCGGTGTGTGTGTGTGCGTGCATGCATGCGTGTGCATGTTTGTTTTTGTGTGTGTCTGAGTGTGTGCAAGTGAGAGGCTGTTTATAAATGTGTATGTAAGACTGAGAGTTTTGCATGTGTGAGAGAGAGAGACCCAGTTTTGTGTATTTTCATTGCGTATTTGTGTGACTGCACGTCTCAGTGTCTGCACACGCGTGAATTAACGTTTCTGTGCGTGTGTGTTCATGTATCCGCCAGCGTCCGTGCTTTCCATTTGTGTTCGTGCGAGCTCGATTTCTGGCCCCTCCGTTGGCCCAGAACATTGATTGTTACAGGCAGCCGGCTAACGAGCAATTAGGGCTGTTATTGGGCTCTTATTGTGCTGAACAGAGCCCGGCAGGTCCAGAGCATCGCCTGATTCTGTTCCCCATGAGTTCCTCTGGGCTGTACTTACCAGCTCCACACTTCAGTGACTCCACAAAGTGCAGCAGAGGTGACTGTCTGAGGAACTGAGTGGGTGGAATGTGGAACGGTCATGGAGGTATCGAAGCAAAGTGCCTCCCCACACCTCCATATGAGGACGTAACTTTGGCTTAAACGTTGTGGGGAGTTGCGATTCCTGGTTGGATTTTGACTCCCCCAAACTCCCATAAAGTATACCCTTGCCTCCATCCCCTGGTATTTTAGACCCCACAGATAAACTGACCTCCTTTTTCGAAGAAAATGTTTTCAGCGTTAGTAATTAAACAACTTTATTGTTCATCGAAGGGATCTGCATTGCTGAAGAACTTTTGAGTCTGCCTTCTATTTAACAGTGTGGGAACGGCTCTAAATGTTCTGCAGGCTAAGATGTGAGGACACAGGTGTGAGACTAGAATGTTCTTAAGTGAAGTGAGAGCAGAGGGGGCATGAAATAAAAAGTAAAAAGATTAGATTAAATGAAGGTGCTCTTTGGAAAGTTATGCACAGCAAACCCAAGGCTATAAACTAGGAAAACTGTCCAAGGTACCTTTAATAAAAAGCCCTCATCACAGGAGGAGTTCATACTGAACATTAAAATTACTCCGCTGTAGATGTATTTTTGATGTCCTGTATTACTGGCCTTTTAATTCTGGAGCGAGGTGTTGAATCTCTTTTGAGAAAAGAAGGTTATGTAACTTAAGACCCATGATTTAGAATTGTAGGAAAATACTCAAAATAAACCTGCTTTTCGAAGGAGTCAAGGGACTGCCAATAGCCTTCAGCAGTGTGCAGATTCAGGAGCTGTACAGCGTTGGGTGCATTTTGTATTGGATATAGCTATTGCTTATGATGCAGCAGATCATGATGTGGTGCTTAATTCATCTCGAAAAATGGTCTGGTCCTTCATATTCAAACTTGTTTGAAACCCTGACTTTACTGCATTGACCTGGGAGAGGCCCATTACAAAATGGCTGGATCACAAGAGGTGTCCTGCAGGTATCAGTTTTGGGGCCCATTGTCTTTTTTCTCTGTTTATTCTCCCTCTTGTATTATTGCTGAACTTTTTGTTACCACAGCTGTGCTGGAGACTCGACTGCCTCAGTGTTTGGGTAATTTCACCATGACAGCCGCAGTTTTAATGGATGGAAAGACCATCTTGCCCAGTGCAGCTTTCATCACTATATAAGGAGTAATAAACTCTAATCCGTTTTAATTTATTTTTTTTGCTTTCCGATCATAGTTTGTGTTCGACCCTTTCTCCCAGTCTGATGCTGAAAAATTGATTAATGTGCTCGCCTGCGGTACACAAGATTATATTAATGCATTTCTCTGCCTTCCAGGCATAGCGAGATTACAGGTGGCTTAAAATGCTGCTACAAGACGACTGAACAAAACAAGTGAGAGCTCATATTGCCTGTTATTACCTTGGACCTCCCGTTGATGCACATTCTTCCGGTTAAAGAATTGATTTTAAAACTCAGACGTGTGTTTAAGACCCTAAATGGTTCAGCAGCAGACTGCATTGCTTGTGGTTTTTTAAATTTTTTTTTATTTTTCGAAGACTCCGGTTAAACCTGCCCTTTGGTGCTTTATCGGGAATGTTCTAAGATCAGGCATAGGGTCTGGGTGCCATTGTGGCTCAAGAGTCTGGTGTTTCCAGTTATTGTGAGCATTTAGACGGCAGCTGCAGATATTGTTAAAGGTTCCGAGCTTTTAGCAAGCGCTGATGAGCTTGCTGGTGCTGTATGTGTGGGATTTGTCATATTTAAGATTGACCTCACTCGGTTTTCCAATTTAAGTTACCCAAAAATAAACCGAAATGTGTTTTTAAAAAATGTGTAATTAAAATGTAATTTTCCTGGGTGCCCTGGGGGCTTATCGATCTAAGCGCGCATACCGTAAAGGCTGTGTCCTTCTCACGGCGACCTGGGTTTGATTCTGGCTCGGGTCATTTGCTGCATGTCTTCCCCCATTCTTCTCCCCGACTTTCTGTCTCTACACACTGTAACTATCAAAGGAAAAATTCCCCCAAAAAAATCTTTTAAAAAAATCCATCACGCTGTCATTTATTTGTGACCATAACATTGGGAAATATTAAATAGATTTTTAAAAACTTGAATATGCTGCCTGCATTTCCACTTTAATACGAGACATTTTATCTTGCTTTTGGCTGGGTATCTAAACTCAAAGTATCTTTTTCTATTTTCACTAATTCTATAAACTGTGCGTGGCCAAGTATTAAGTTCATAATATCACTGCTCTTCATTTTTGTTTTTTTTTTTTTTTTATCAAGTATTACCATGAATTAAATGAAGAAAAATGTGCTTTCACTTTGGGCTGGGTGATAAATAGTGATTGTCTCATGTTCTTACTAGATAGTAAAAATAAATTGCCTCCATATGGCATAGGCAGTAAGCTAGGCTTTCTGTCACCAGTCTTTTATAATACCTGATGTGGGCATATGCATCCTAAACTTTGAAAGACGGCACACTGCCTGCACAACAAGACTGGAAAACACTGTGCTGGTCCTGTATTTTTCGTGCCGAAACCCAGTCAGACTCGTGCAGGTTCCCCATGTTCTAAAAAGTAAATGGAGATTGCTGTCCCGGCATCGCAGCTGAATGACTCAGATTTTATTCCCGTTCCACTGTGCCACAGCTGTGGGGACCTGATTGGGTGGGTATCACGCGTAGCTCAGCTTCGATTAGCATTGGCTGTAATGCCCTCAGAAATGAATGTCACTTAAAAAGATTTATGCAATGCAGATCAAGTGCCTGCATAAGCTGTGATGCTCATCGATATGGTTGCGACCCTTGAAAAATATTCCAGTCATTTTTTGGCACTGAGCCGATTTGAAACAGATGGCTGCAGCATACGTGATCTTTATGTTCTGTCTATGCTATGTTAGCGCAGCAGATCACCGTTGTGCAATCTTCCATTGTCTGCTCCTGCTGATGTATTTCTAACTGACTGTATCTGTCATGAAATAGCTGTCTTTGTAGCAGCAGTCTCTGGTAGAATCCCTAGCTAAGGCACTTCCATGTGACATTTGCACCAAGCCGCTAATTTCTGCACTGATTGGAGTAATGTAAGTAGTACTCATACTGTGATTAGATGTAGCTTTTTTCCAAAAGACGAGTTCGGTTCAAGGCCATAAGTCCGTGCGCACGTGCACAGTAGAGCTGATGTGGGGAAAAAGGAAATATGGTGGCTACTTGTTGGTTAGAGGGGTGCACAAACTGGTATCGGAAAGAGGGGGTTTTTTTTGGTGTTCCCCGTGGAGAGACAACGACAGGTGTGGATTCGAGCTATAAATTGTAAGGACTTTGTCCCGAATGATCACACTAGAGTCTGCAGTACTCATTTTGTCAGCGGCTGGCCTGACTTCGCTCTGTCTGTTTCCCAACACAAGAAAAGAGGTCATACCCACACAAGCTAAAAGGAAAGAGTGATCTGATCGGAGAAATATAGTTAAGGTACTGGTTGATATTAAAGTATTTAAGTTGGCCCGCTAATTGATGAAGAATTATTCTATTTGTTGTTGTTTCAAGCTGATATTGTTGTTGCAGTGTCCAGTTTTTTTATCCACATTTTGAAACAGGACTGGCTTTGTTCGATCCCATAGGCTATATACGACGTTAAGTAGATGTTCAACTCTACGCAAACAAATATCAAGCCAAAGGGAGAATGTTTGTGCCATACAACGTTTACAGTCTAGGAAAGCTCTGAGGCGCTTACATTGTAGAACGTAGCCCCTCAGAGCTAAGTGTAGGTGTGGTTTTCATTTCGCTGCTTGCAATAATCATTTGGTTTCCTTATGATTTCCATTTCATAATTACTTGCTATATAAAGCCAGCAAAGTTGAATTTGCTTGCCAGTTAATTTCTCATCTGCAAAACTATGTCATTAACACCGCTATGATTAGGTCCCACGCCATAAGTGAGCTAATAGCTACAGTGTCCTTGCAACATATTGACATTGTTCAAAACAACCGGCAACCACACATGATCCTAATCTCCTCTCGACATGGATAAGTGCACAGGTACACATGTAAAATACAAGGCCATATCATTACTATTTTGACTGAAGGCTACACATTTGATTTCAGATTTTCATTTGTGCCGTGGAGGACTTACCTTGACAGTATCTCGCCGATATAGTCTTTCAAGTCTACGTTGCACTGAAGGAGTCAATGCTTTTACTTTGTAGGAGAAAACTAATGGCGCTTAGTCTAGCTATATCGCCGGGGTGAAAGAATTTTGTATCCAACCTCCTCTTTTTCCGGCTTTTTATTTGCCAAAATAATTTTAAAAGGGTGGTGCCGATATATTTTAGGGGGGTTTTATCGGTGAGACGGGGGTTTAGAATTCAATATTACAATTTAATATTGCAAATGCATATGTTGCACCTGCCCAAGCAACACAGCCGTAACTCAGCCGCCATTACGATATGCTACTTACACAAATAGCAGGCCTTGAAACTAAACTCTAAATTTCTTTAACTGGATGTACACTTAGTGTGTAAGCATATCCTAATGTTTATCTGGGTACCCAAACATCAGTCGATACTGGCACAGGATGAATGCACAATTCAGAATCTCGCCATCCAGACACAAAATGTGCGCTGCACACACTAGAATGTTCCTGAACAAAAAATATATTGGTTTATAGTCCGAATCCACGCTGTAAGCTGCCTTTTACCACGGGGAGAGGGAAAGACCTTATAATTCCCCACTTTTCAATGTGATTTGTTCATCTTCTGCCCCTCATAGTCTGCAAAGAGCATGCACACTCCAAATCTCGCTTTTTCTTGCCCTCAGCTGAAAGGGTCTATTCTTTTACCTTTATATGCTCAGATGTGTATATAAATGCATGTTTACCTTTTGTGTCAAACTTGTTTGTTTTTGTACATTCATTGTCCAATTATTGTATCTCCCTGACGACGATAGTCATGAGGTACTATGGTTTAGTTCCGGGTTCTGGAAGCGACAATTATGACAGGAATATTTTCTAATTTTGCACAGACGAAGATATTTATTTGACAATGCTCAAGATTTTCAGCAGTTTTGGATGTCCAATATGGCTGCCGGTGGCCATTTTTTCCAAAATTTGGGGATCGGGGAGATACACGACTCTGTGGCGACAGAGTTATCTAGTTTCGTAAATCATTTACACCAATTAGTTTGTACCTACCAGGTCATCAGGTGACACATGTTATCTGTTCAATTTGTTCTAATGTCTGTATATGTTTGTCTTGGCCTGTGGTACTTTTTATGCCCCGATGAAGACCGCATCGGTCGAAACGTGGGCTTTTTTAACTGTTTAGCCATGTTATAAAAGGGTTTTTTTTTTTTTTTTTTGTTTCTTTTTGATGTAATTATTTTCTGAGTACCTGGAATTCTCAAATTTTTGGTTTACTCTCCTATCCCAAAGAGTTTGTAATCCCGAAATGTAATCCCGGCTTTACATTTTCTTGGAAACTTTTTTTTTAAATCCCATGAGCGTCTAATATCCTTCTTTTATACGCTTATAGATGTAGCTTCTGTTGGGTTGGGGTGGCCAATCTTATCTGAAAAAGGACATTTTGTATTTTATCCCAAAGCCTGTACACCTGGTTCATCTTATGAAGTTCTTGATTGAACATGCTGGTTAGTTAGTCATTTGCATTGGGTGTCATGGAATTGGGCTGGAACCGAAACCAGCAATTAGCAGATAGGATTGGGTATAGGGAATGGTATGTTGACTTGACGATGGCCCTGATGGCTGCTTCCCTTTGGCAGGAATCTCTCTGGAAAAGGTGTTCGACTACAGTGAATACTGGGAAGTGACGCGAGGCCTGTATGCCCCGTTCGACTGCACGGCCACGATGAAGTCTGGCAACGCCGACGTGTACGAGAACGAGATTCCAGGCGGCCAGTACACCAACCTGCACTTCCAGGCTCACAGCATGGGGCTTGGAAACAAGTTCAAAGAGGTGAAGAAGGCCTATGTGGAGGCTAACAAGCTCCTGGGAGACCTCATCAAGGTAAACGCTAATGCTAATGAACGACATTCTAACCCTAACCATATACAGAGGCTAACAAGCTTCTTAGAGACCTGGTTGAGGTAAACGATAATGCTAATGTATCCGTGCACTTAACATAACCCTGTACCTAATGCTGACAATCTCCTGGAAGACCTCATCAAGGGTAAACACCAATGTTAATGCTAATACACTCAACGCATTTACCCTAACCCTATATCATGGCTTACAAGATCCTGGGAGACTTGGTCTAGGTAAACTGTAATGCTAATGTACCCTTGCACTAACTGTAACCCTATACCACGGCTAACAAGCTCCTCGGAGGCCTCGTCATGGTAAACTCTAATGCAAATATCCCCACGCACAAACTGTAACCGTCTACTGTGGTTAATGGGCTACTAGGTGGATCTAATCAAGGTAAACGCTAATGCGCAGAGGCATTAAGCGTAATCTTATACCAAGAATAATGAGCCACTGGGTGACCTTACTGTAAGCACTAATACTATTGCACTCTCTCACGAACTATAACCCGATACCATGTATAATTAGCCACTGGGAGACCTCACCAAGGTAAGTGCTAATGCTGATGCACCCAGGCAGTAACTGTAACCCTATACTGAGGTAAATGAGCTATTGGGAGGACTTCATCAGGATAAACCCCTATGCTTGCACACTCACTGTAACCCTATATCATGGCTAAAAAGCTACGGAGAGGCCCAATCAAGGTTAACCCAAAATGCTAATGGAATTGCGCCCACAGATGTACCCTTACCATAACCCTACACTGAGGCTGACTCGCAGCTGGGAGACTTCATCAGTGTATATGCTTTTGCTAACACACATGCTAACACTGTATCCATTATGCTACATTAAGGGTAATGAGATCAGGGGGCACGCTGCTGTACCGTGCCCTTCTCCTCCCACACCCCCTCTGTAAATAGTGCATCAGAACCCGGATCCTAAGAGGGTAGAGTTTTTCAATTTTGTTGAGTGAGGCGGTTTGGCAGAGAGCGTGATTAGCTGTGGTTGGTCCCTGTTGGAGTGTCCTTCATGGATAATGCCGTTTGCAGAGGAGACGCACTGAATCAGACTGCGTTTAACGGAGCAGACGTGTTCCAATTACTCTCATTTTCCCTGCCCCCACACGGGCTTTATCCTGCCCTCTATCCCTTCACCCGCACGTGCCACCTCTACCTTTCCTTCCCCTTCTTCTCTGACCCCCTCTTTATCTCTCTCCCTCCATCTCTCTCCATGCTACTCACTCACTCCTTTTCTGTCCTTCCCTTCCTATCTTCCCATCTCACTCCACCTCCAGTTTCTCACCTTCCTCACTGGTACGCTGCTGGTCTGTATGCTGTCCTCACATGCTGGGGCTCTCCCCAACCTCCGTCCTTGCTGGAGGATCTCAGTGATGATGCATTACCTTTCTCTGTAGGTGGCTGTGTCTTATTTGCAAGGAAGCATCCTAAGTAGGTGGCAATTTTTAGGAAATATGGCTGCTTTAGGAGTGTCTCAACTCAGTAGGAAGCAACCTAGTTTGGTACCTCACTTCAGCGAAATTTTAAGGAGACATCAAGTGGTTCCTTCTCAGCGGAGGAAATCCCAAAATGCCTTGCGTGGGTATTCACCATATAGATCACAGACCAGGGACGGCAACGGTTGGTATTTGATCGAGTTCACTTATCATTTCATCATAAAATTCTCTTCCGATCATTTTTGAAGCGAAAAATTAACTTCGTAGATTCTGAATATTGGCTCTTTTGTTAGAGAGGACATTGAATTGAAAGCTTGGGCCGATGTTTTTGAAGCGCTGAAGCTCCACAAAATAGGCTGACAGAAAGCTACCTTTTATGTTTCCCATAGAAACCGCTGACCCCGCACTGCAACATAAACTGTGCTAGTCACATGATGCTTCCTATTTAGTTTAACTTTTCACGTAACAATTTTAACAAATGGTTCCTAGTAAGGCCGGTGTCCTTATGAGGCACCAAGGTGATTTGAAGCCTCCTTCCATATGAGAAAGAGCCGATGACTCCTTCCTCCAAAATAGTGAGACCTGTCTCACATTGATGATGCGTTTCCTCTCTCCGTAGGTGACTCCTTCCTCTAAGATAGTAGGAGACCTGGCTCAGTTCATGGTGCAGAATTCCCTGACGCGGGCAGAGGTGGAAGAGAGGGCGGATGAGCTGTCCTTCCCGCTCTCCGTAGTGGAATTTCTGCAGGGACACATCGGAATTCCACACGGCGGCTTCCCAGAGCCCTTCAGAACCAAGGTAAACATGCTCCACCCCTGTTTCTGTGACTGCGCCTCCTCATCTGAGCCCTTCTGGTCAAAATTAGCTGAGCCCCACCTCCTCATCACAGAGCATTTTAGATCAAAGGCAATCTAACCTGATGTTGAAGAACTCTGCTGTCAATTCTGTGTCGGCTGCTCTGTGAAAATGAAAGACAAGGGGCAGCCATTTTAGAGCCAGGGGAAAAGGTGGGCGGAGTTAACAGCTGCTGAACCTAGCAGGGCCCCTCCCACATGCCTTTCCCTGCCACATCTCTTAGCAATGGGTTGTGTGTGTGTGTGTGTGTGTGTAATTTATGTGTGCATGCGTGTGTTTATACCCACTCTGCTCTGTTCTAACCCACTCCTGAATCTCAGCGATGGCTTCAGAGTTAATGAACTCTGTAAAATGTCACCATTAAACACAGACTCCAGAACTAATGTCTCTCCCATTGAGTTCCCTCCTGTCAAAACTGTCCCAGATACATTTTAAAATATTATTTTAATGACTCCTGGGACTGAGGCCATTTACTGTATTTGGTGAGTGATTTCGGCCTGAGTGTGAAGCTCAGGATTCTGACCCGCGGAGACTGGTCTGGTATTACTGCTGACACAGCTGGCTGGAAACGTAATGAAAGACCCTGAGCTCCTCATGCATTCTGGGAAAGCTTGGCCTTTTAGAGGAGCTGATTTCTCTGCTTGCTGGGCATCTACTGCTGTTCAGTGAGGACATGCACTGTCAAAAGCGTGCACTGACACACACACTCACCTCCAAGCATACACTCACGCAGGCACACCCCTGTACACGCGTACACACCCATGCATAATCCTACACAAACATACGTGCAATCTCTTTCTCTCTCTCTCTCTCTCTCTCTCACTCACTCACTCACTGACTCACAAACACATACACTCTCTCTCTCTCTCTCTCTCAGTCCTCCTGTGAGACTTGAACAGTTGGCGGACATGGTCCCTGCTGTAGTGTAACACTGAAAGAGCTTTGTACTCCTTACCTGAGAGCTCATGTAAGCCTCACTTTAGTGAACACAGTCAGAACAACAGAACCACCTAAAGCCCAAACCCACAGGTACAGAACCACCTAAAGCCCAAACCCACAGGTACAGAACCACCTAAAGCCCAAACCCACAGGTAAAGAACCACCGAAAGCCCAAAGCCACAGATATAGAACCACCTAAAGCTCAAACCCACAGATCCAGAACCACCTAAAGCTCAAACTCACACATCCAGAACCACTTAAGGCCCAAACCCATAGGTACAGAACCACCTAAACCACAAACCCACAGATACAGAACCACCTAAACCCCAAACCCACAGATACAGAACCACTTAAAGCCCAAACCCACAGATACAGAACCACTTAAACCCCAAACCCACAGATACAGAACCACTTAAAGCTCAAACTCACACATCCAGAACCACTTAAGGCCCAAACCCATAGGTACAGAACCACCTAAACCACAAACCCACAGATACAGAACCACCTTAACCCCAAACCCACAGATACAGAACCACTTAAAGCCCAAACCCACAGATACAGAACCACTTAAACCCCAAACCCACCGGTACAGAACCACCTAAAGCCCAAACCCACAGGTACAGAACCACCTAAAGCCCAAACCCTCAGGTACAGAACCACCTAAAGCCCAAACCCTCAGGTACAGCACCACCTATAGCCCAAACCCACAGGTACAGAACCACCTATAGCCCAAACCCACAGGTAAAGAACCACCTAAAGCCCAAACCCACAGATACAGAACCACTTAAACCCCAAACCCACCGGTACAGAACCACCTAAAGCCCAAACCCACAGGTACAGAACCACCTAAAGCCCAAACCCTCAGGTACAGCACCACCTACCACCCAAACCCACAGGTACAGAACCACCAAAACCCAAAACCACAGATACAGAACCACTTAAACCCCAAACCCACAGGTACGGAACTACCTACCACCCAAACGCACAGATACAGAACCACCTACCGCCCAAACCCACTGGTACAGAACCACCTCAAGCCCAACCCCACAGGTACAGAACCACCTAAAGCCCAACCCCACAGGTACAGAACCACCTAAAGCCCAACCCCACAGGTACAGAACCACCTAAACCCCAACCCCACAGGTACAGAACCACCTAAACCCCAAACCCACAGGTACGGAACTACCTAAAGCCCAATCCTACAGGTATCGAACCACCTATAGCCCAAACCCACAGGTACAGAACCGCCTAAAGCCCAAACCCACAGGTACAGAACCACCTAAAGCCCAAACCCACAGGTACAGAACCACCTAAAGCCCAAACCCTCAGGTACAGCACCACCTACAACCCAAACCCACAGGTACAGAACCACCTAAAGCCCAAAACCACAGATACAGAACCACTTAAACCCCAAACCCACAGGTACGGAACTACCTACCACCCAAACGCACAGATACAGAACCACCTACCGCCCAAACCCACTGGTACAGAACCACCTAAAGCCCAACCCCACAGGTACAGAACCACCTAAACCCCAAACCCACAGGTACAGAACCACCTAAAGCCCAATCCTACAGGTATCGAACCACCTATAGCCCAAACCCACAGGTACAGAACCGCCTAAAGCCCAAACCCACAGGTACAGAACCGCCTAAAGCCCAAACCCACAGGTACAGAACCGCCTAAAGCCCAAACCCACAGGTACAGAACCGCCTATAGCCCAAACCCACAGGTACAGAACCACAGTATTACTGACCCACTGCATGATGGGAGTGCTCGTGTACTGGGGTGAAAGTCGATTTCAGACAGAAGCTCCATTACTGCGTAGCACCATAGGATCTTGGTGTTTACACGAGTTTGTACATCACCTCCCACTGCTCTGATTGCTAAGCCATATTTGCAAGGTCGTGCTGTTTATTGTTGGATTCTTGGTATTTTTTGTTTTTGCTTTCCGTGGTTTTAATTGCTTGTGTTTTTGTGTCCTGCCGGCATGTTCGTCTGTCCAGCAGGAATTCGCAGATGTTAACCGTTACGGCAGCGCCGGGAAATATTTGTTCATCTCTGTTTCCATGCCAACACGCGGCAAACCCACTTCTCATTTCTGTGGATCAATCAATTCCTGAGATGCAGCGGAGTTTCCAAACGGGCCTCAATCTCATGCCCATTTTCTTCCGTTTTAACTCGCCCGTCTTTTGGGGATTTGCTTTCCAGCATTTTTAAATTCGCACTGCAGAAATGAAACCTTCATGATAGCGACATTTTAAAACTGAATGTTCGGGATTTTCATTTCTCCCTATGATGTTTAACCCTTGCGTGCCACTGTGTATTTATTTGTTTGTGTCTGACCTTTCATTCTGTGTGCTCTTGTATGTATTCCTTTTTTATTCACTGTATATTAACACCATGAAGTATCCCGCTGTCCATTTCACAGGATATTACTCATTTCCATGTTCATGTCCTCTTGAGAGCAATACTGATGTTGCCCAGCACAGCATGTTGCTCTGGATCGTTCCGGATGCATTTCGGAAACGACCGAGCCAAATTTGAAATGAAATAATGCTCCATTAATCAAATGACAGTGCAGTGTACAGTGGGCAGAGCTTTGACTTTGAGCTGTTGGTTGAAATCCAAAAATGGCCACGACTGCTGAGCAGAAAGCTTTGATATTCAAACTTGGTTGTAAACATCCATTAAGACTGAGAGGCTCTGAGAGGAAAAAGATGGTGGATGTAAAACGGGTCGGGTTGAGTTAAAAAGTGGCATTTCTGAGCTTCTGGGTTTGTTTCAAGTGCGGGTTTCGTCCAGAAACATGATTGCCTCCCTCGTTCCCGAGAAATGCTGGCAGTTTTAGACTGGCTATTAAAATGTGTGTGATACATATGTCATAGAGGGCTCTTTAGGGTTAAATTTAAAAGTATAGAAGTATTCTGCATTTTCATTTTTCCTGCTTTATGTCTTAAAATGTGTCTCTCTTATTGGGCTGCATCCTCTCTTGCTCTGTGGTTGTAGCGTTCACACTGTCATGGAGTGACTGAAATTAGCTTCCTCTAACTAGTTAAGTGTTCAGGGTCACCTCTGCATTGGGGTAGAGTGAGGAAACATTCTGCAATCTCTGATACATCTGTGCCTTGTCAGGAAAAATTGCTTCAATTACGAGCATGACGTGATGAAGGTAGCAGAAACCTGAATGTAATTATATATTCTATTAACCCATTTTTAGCTTACCGGCCCTATGCTATTGTTGTGGCGTGGCGTCTAGCGTCCGTCGTCCAGAACATTTTTTCTCTTTAAAAGGTTACACAAGGTCAAGTTGAGGTCGGCGAATGGACTTCATATAGGACTTTTTAAATGTCTGTACACAAACCCCAGGTCAATATCTGACCATTTTGGTGATACAAGTCATTGTACTTTCACTTTCGAGTTTGACCATCTGGTCACTGACAGTGAAATTGAACATCACCAAATGAATAAGATAAATGTGAAAGAAAAGGGCTACGGCGTTCAATATCAATAAGAAGGTGCTCTTTGGACAAAATCGGGAAAATACGCCAAAGCATAAAAAAGCAGAATGTCCAAGACAACTCTTCTTAAATTAAAAAGCTTTTAATTAAACAGCTAGTTCATATTCAAACTCACAGAACCAACATGTTTCGGCCGCAATAGGCCTTCATCTGGGTATGGAGGTCACATGCACATTGTCCTGATAAGACAATTCTAATTTATGTCAGCTGTGTAATTAAAACAAAAAAATCATAGTCAAACGGCTTGTCAGCTGAAGGATTACATCAATGAAATCGACTCGCGTCATCACCTGCATTCCACAATTACATACATGGTTCAGACACAAGTTTTTTAATAACATACATAATATGCATCAGAGAGAGAAAGCGAATTTGTAAAACCTTAGGTCAATACACACGTATAACATTAAACCAATATTCCAATTAATCAATCATTTATTTATAGAAATGCCACCATGTCCAATGAGTCATTTAGACCAGGGAAAGTCATTGCCTGCAACTTATAGATCCACCTGCTTTCTTTTTTATTTAGATTCCTCTGCCTATCCACTTTTCGATGGGTCAAAGGCACACAGTCTATGCCGATGGCTGTAAATGCAGCAGAATTATCATGAATATCCTTAATATGCATCGCCATCGCGTAATCGCTATTGACAATTTTGATTGCATATTTGTGTTCTGCCAAACGATCCTGTAAACGGCGTTTTGTTCGACACATAAAAGGCATCACACATAGAGCAGGACAGTATGTATACCACATGCGTCGTCTTGCAATTAATAAATTGACCTGTAGTGTCTGTGCATTTACTCACAGGATGCGTAAATCCTTTCGAGCGGACAACTACATCACATTGTTTGCAATGTCCACATCTATAAGTGCCTGCGGGCGCTTTAGGTAACCAGGACGTTTGTTCATTAACAGGTAGATAACTACGTACTAATCTATCACCAAGGGGAGGAGCCCTTCGAACAGAAAATAAAGGAGGGTTGGGACTCGGGAAAGAGCTCTCTTAGCGTCTTCATCATACCCTGATGAAGGCCTTGTGCGGCCGAAAGATGTTGGTTCTGTGAGTTCGAATATGAACTTGCTGTTTAATTAAAAGCTTTTTAATTTAAGAAGAGTTGCCTTGGACATTCTGCTTTTTTATGCTTTGACGTATTTTCCCGATTTTTTCCAAAGAGCACCTTCTTATTGATGTTGAACGCCGTAGCCCTTTTCTTTCACGTTTATCTTGTTCATTTGGTGATGTTCAATTTCACTGTCAGTGACCAGAGGGTCAAACTCGAAAGTGAAAGTACAATGACTTGTATCACCAAAATGGTCAGATATTGAGCCGGGGTTTGTGTACAGACATTTAGAAAGTCCTATATGAAGTCCATTTGCCGACTTCAACTTGACCTTGAGTAACCTTTTAAAGTTCACAATTGACATATTGAATTTTTAATGACTTCTATCACCAGAACTGCTTCAGAGCTTAGGATTGTGTTTGTATTGCAGGTGGTCTTATAAATGTATGTGAACTTTTATTGAGTCACCTTGACATTGATTTTCATTGATTCAGATGTCTAACTTCACATGAAATTTTCATAACTTGTATTATCATTATAAAACTGCTTGGCGATAGGCTACAGGACCCTTGGTCCTATTTTTTAGGATCGAACTTGCCGTTACCCTAGTACCTCACCCCCGCCCCCCCATGGTGCCTGTGTCAGTGTTAAAGCTGCAGATGTTTTCAGGCAGCTGCTCTGTTATCCTATCAAACGGGTTGATGTGATCACATGATCCTGTCTGAGCGATGAGACGTCATTGCAGCTCCTGTACAATGCAAGTGTGACTCGACTCGTCTCTCGCCTGTCCCAGGTGCTGAAGTCCCTCCCTCGTGTGGAGGGTCGGCCTGGGGCTTCCCTGCCCCCCATGGACTTCGAGGCTCTGGAGAAGCAGCTGCGAGAAGCGCACGGTGATGACATCACTCCGGAGGACGTGATGTCAGCAGCCATGTACCCCAAGGTGTTCCAGGAGTTTAAGGATTTCACTGCCACGTTTGGGCCTGTGGACTGCCTCAACACTCGCCTGTTTCTAGACGGGCCAAAAATCGCCGAGGAGTTTGAGGTTTGGCGCCCCGTCATTGTCCCATGCTAGATTACATGCATTTAATTACGTTCTCACGCATTTATACATTTGTATGCATTTGGGTGCATTCATATGAAAAATTAACACAGATCTTTGCTGTAGCTAATGCTGATGGGATTTTGTGCTGGGATTAAATTGTTCGTCAATTGTGTTGTTTTTCTGGGTTTGGGAGTGGCAGAGATTGTTGCTTCTGTTTTTGTGTTCCGTTTCTGTGTTTTGGTGTATTGAACATTGTTTTGTGAGTGTGTTTTTGTAACGTTTTTATGCTTGGGTGGAGTGGAGATAGTTGTGTTTGGGTTGAGATGGAGGACTGCAATATGCAGGATATTGCTGGGTGTAGGTGCAGCGATAAGGCTGTATTTCCGCTGACCTTGAAACAGAGTTTTCGAGCAGACGGATTACATTCAAAGCCTGTACAAAAACGCAAATGCATGCAAAAACACGCTAGTTCTCGCCTGGTGATGGAAATCGCGCGGGAGACATGGCGCAGTGCAGTGCAGCGTGACACAACACCAACGGTGTGTGCGAACGGCGCAAATGCACGAAATATGTGTCTCTCTTGACCTCAGAATATGTATCTTTTGCGGAAAATTCCCGTGAGTGAGGTGGTGTTCGGAATTGCATCATCGCTACTGGTAGCAACGTTGGCTAGCTAGGGTACCTAGCCACAAATTCAAACTGCTGTTACATGGCATGAGATAATGGGAAGGCTAGCAAGCTCACTGGCTGGGTAGATGGCAAGCTAGCTTATCAAATAACCTCTTTAACACGGTCTCGCAAGAAAATGGTGGTCTAGCTCAGCTTTGGATATGACATTATCATCAGTTTTGTGAATATTTTTATTCACAAGCTGGCACAATGTTCATAAAGTAAAATGTTTGTGGTGTTAGCATAGCAACATCAGTTTCAACATCTTGTTGATGATTCTTGGAGGTCGCAGGAAGTACTGCCCCTTGAGTGCAAACCAGACTTAACTTGCATAGAGACGAACGGCACATCCGGGTACTTCGCCAAGCGTCAAGGCTGCGCCCCTTTTTGGGGGATAGAAAACCTCAGATACCATTGACCCGAATGTAATTTGATGTGTTTTCAGGTGTAAAATTTTTTCGATTTATTAAACAAATTTCCTGTTTATATTCATTTATTGATTTATTGATATGCCTAGCGATAATTTTGCTACCTTGCCAGAATCTGAACTTTCCGTTATCTTAATAAATTAAGGTTTATCGGTCCGCCCTCTTGCCCTTTCACTACCGCAAATTTTGAAGTCTGTGTCAGTAAGGGGTTAAGAATAACTAACAAATGCACATAACGTTAGACCGCAAACCTGACTCTGTTGGCTCATGCTACCTTACGTTAGCTAATTAAGGAATTAAAGAATAAATAATGACCTGAGATATAAATCGTAGCAAACAAACCTATTAAAGTATAGTACCAAGTCTTACATATTAAAGGATACTTACATTTCTTAGTTTAAAAAAGAGTGTCATGTCCTGTTATGAAGCGTTTCCCACACATATAAACATGAGAAGACATTGGATACATAGCTTTTACTCTTCATCTTCTCTTAACTCTCCTTTGTGGATTCTTTCCTTTTCCAGGTAAGATGTGGGGAATCTGAAGTCTGGACTGGTCATTTTATTGGAGGTGCAACCCGGCACACAACAACTTATGGGCATTTTACTGCTCAATTATCGCGTTTATTTCTCATTGATTTCAATGCATACGAGCATTTGTTTTCCCCCAAAAAGGGGTGCAGCCTTTGCGCTGAACTCTTGATGACGTTGAACCAGTCGTCTCTATTGCTACTGGTCAGCTGTGTGAATTTGCATGTCAGTCCTCTGCCAGGGTTGTCCTCCCGAGTGAATGGGATTCTTGCCAAACAGAAAATCTTCGAAGCTAAAAAATAAAAATGATCCCGCGGTCAAACTCCAAAGCGTTCGGTGGAACAGAGTATTACACTGGTCTTGGGGTCTCTGTAATGGGTGTTTTACGGATGCTTTGGCTTCTGTAACGGGCATTTCACTGGTTTCGGGGTTTCTGTATTGGGTGTTTTGCGGGTGTCGGGTGTAGTAGTGGCGGGTGTTTCCCCGGTGTCGGGGTTTCTGCAGGCGGTGTTTAGCTGTAGGTGTTGTGTTTAGGTTTGGCGGGTGTTGCGCGAGTGTAGGAGTTTCTGTATTGGGTGTTTTGCGGGTGTCGGGTGTAGCAGTGGCGGGTGTTTCCTCGATGTCGGGGTTTCTGCAGGCGGTGTTTAGCTGTAAGTGTTGGGGTTAGGTTTGGCGGGTGTTGCGCGGGTGTCGCGGCCTCTGCAGCAGGTGTTCAGCGGGTGTCCTCAGACGCGTCTCTCTCCTGCAGGTGGAGCTTGAGCGTGGGAAGATCCTGCACATTAAAGCCTTGGCGCTGGGAGACCTGAGCGTCGCTGGGCAGAGAGAGGTCTTCTTCGAGCTCAATGGCCAGCTCAGATCTGTGCTGGTCAAGGACACTGTGGCCATGAAGGTACAGGCTTTTACAGGGACACGCACGCACGCGCGCGCACACACACACACACACACACACACACACACACACACACACACATACTCATACTCATACTCACACTCACTGTCCCTACACTCTCTCGCACATACAGTGTACCTCTCGCTCTCCCCTGTGTTTGAGCGGCGCTCTCTGTCGCCCCCTGCTGCAGGAGATGCACTTCCACCCGAAGGCGCTGAAGGACGTGCGGGGGCAGGTGGGGGCTCCAATGCCGGGGAAGGTGGTGGAGGTTCGTGTGAAGGAGGGGGAGCAGGTGGAGAAGGGACAGCCCCTCTGCGTCCTGAGCGCCATGAAGATGGAGACTGTTGTCAACTCCCCCATCTCCGGCACCGTCTCAAAGATCTACGTCACGCCTGACGCCAGCCTGGAGGGCGACGACCTCATCCTGGAGATCACAGAGTAGGGGCAGGGCTATGGGGCGTGGTCAGCGGAGAGGGGTGGGGTCATGAATGTGGTATGGATGTGCAACCACGCCCTTCTTTTGGAGTGAAAGACCGTAGCAATGGCGGTGTCGAGGGTCAATGATGTAATTCTTTTGGGGTTGTAACTTTTTCTGGACTCGACTGATCTTGCCTTGTGTGACTAGGCCACCCAAAGGAGTGGAGGGGAGGGGTTAGTACTTTTATTGGAGTATTTTATAGAATCCAGTACAGCAGAAAAGTTGCAGGAAACACGCCTAAAGTTCTTGAATCAAAAAGGATTACGTGATTGGCCCAGGTCTCCAGTGACGCCCTGAAGTCCCACTCAGCTCCCCTAGATCTGGAGAGATCAAAATGGCGATGTTCCCTTTCAGATTAATGACTGTATTTTTTTAATAGCCAAAATGAGCTTATAATTACATAGTCTAATGGTGATTAGCACAGGAAGTCACTTTTTCTAATTAGTGCTGTCGCCATAGTGAGGAATCTGGGCACGAGGCCTGTGCGTTGATCCTGAACGCCATACCAGTGCGTTTCAGTGGGGAAATCGCCTGGCGTATGCATCAAGTTGTTGCACTTAAGCGTCTTGACATAATCGGAGGAAGAGAAAAATTAATATTAACAAACGCGTTTATCTGTCTGTTGGGTGTGTTTATCTGCGGCTTGGGGAACAGGTCAATGTCTCGTACTGATGTCAACAATCACACCTGACATTGAAACGGGAAGGGGGTGTGAATTTAGCTGCCGTATTGTCATTTAAATATAGATAAAGCAATAAATATTTGTGTCGCCTATTTTTTCCGTCTGAGTATAACCTGATCATGCATATCGCCATTAAGTGCTGGAATAATGTTACCACGGCAACATTGGAATGCGATGGCTATGGGCCTTAAATTATGAGAACAATTAGTATTCTTCCTCCGTCCCTATATCTCTCCCTTCCTCTAATCCATATATCTAATCCCTCCATCCCTCTCTCCATCTTTCTATCTCTCCCTCCGTCTTTACAACCTTCAGTATTTCCATCTCTCACTACACTCTCTCCTTCTCTCACCCTCTCCATCTCTCTCTCTCTCTCTCTCTCTCATCCCCCTTCTCGATTCTTCTCTCTGTCAACTTCCATTTCTCCATCTCTCCCTCTCATCCCTCTCTCTTGGTTCATTTATTCTCTGTGTCTCTCCCTCTCTGATCTCCCCAAACTGCATCGTTCATTCTCCATTTTCCACAATATTTGCTTCCCTCCCTCGAGATGGATTGTCAAAAAAACATAGATTCCAGCAATCATCTATATACATTCATTATCTACATGCGTGTGTGCGACACACAGACACACAATCACACTGTGTATCATCACCTGAATTGGCTTCTCTTTTCCCAGCGTAATTGTAATGGTTTTGCATGCGGATCTCCCATCATTCTGCGGGATGCACCTGTCTCAGTGTTCACTGCCAAGTCCTCTAATCACTTTCCTGTCTTAAACAAACCATCAGCACAAAATTATTCACTAAAGCACTTAACGGTTATTTGAAAAGTACCTGAGTAGACTTCAGTCCTGGCGCTCTCTACCTTGGCACTTTTATGACTGGAAGCTATATTTAGGGCACATGTTTATGATGAATAAAAACGCACACCATGTATATACCATATCGGGATTGACTTAATTAACCATTCAGTATAGAGAGAGGGGAAACATGCATTCCTTTTATCTGTCAAATGTTTATTGTATCCCCCGAACGAGTTCGGAGGATACTATGGATTTGGCCTCGTCACGCGTCCGCGTCCGCAGAGATTTTCTTGTGAACGCTCTACAGCCCACATAACTGCACCGATTCTTTTCAAATTTTGCAGTGACATGTATTATGGTAAGTTCACAACACCTATTGATTTTGGGTACTCTGGGACCATCTTGGCCCAACTGAGGGGCCTTCGGGGGATACATGTGCTCGGTTGCCGAGTGCTCTAGTTTGATTTTTTTATTTTTTTACACATGTGGGTGCGCGTGCGTGCGCGAGTTGGATAGGTTTAATTGCATAAGGATGTCTGCACCTCTGAACTTTGTATTGGCGGTAACTCTGAGGTTTTTGAACATTGAGAGACGAAACATTTCATTCATTCTCTATGAGGTGTGTTGTTTTGACTTGACTTGTGCCTACAGGAGAGTTAGTGTGATATTAGTATTCTGAGAATTTACCTGAAATTCCTTATCAGAAAGAGGAGAGGGAGAGGAGAGTGATATTTTTATGAACATACAGTAAGATGAGTACTAATCTGCGAGGGAAGAAGTGATGTGTTTTGCCGTTTTTCTGAGAAATGAACAGCCTGCAGTCATTTCTGGTCACCCTTGCTGCAGTGTTGAGGGTAATACAGGGTAAGCGTGTTAGAGTTAATGAGGCCACATGCCATGATCATATTCTCCCCCAGTCGCTCGCTCAAGCCCAGTGAATCTGTGACAGCCAGTGGAAGCATTCATAATGTTTTGGGCCAGGTCATGTGACTGTGGCAGATTGGTTGGGGAAGTGTTTATTGTTACGGGATTAACTGTACTCCTGCCATTTTAATGTCTCGTTGCAGCTTTTTTTTCCTGTTATGATGCAAATCTGCAATGTCACTTGTCATTCAAATGTTCTGTCAATATGCAAAAATTTAATGAAATAAACAAAAAAAAAAATAAAAGTGTCTGTGATGCGGTTTGTGTCCATTTCATTTGTGTGTGTGTGTGTGTGTGTGTGCGCGTGTGTGTGAGTGTACTTATTCCTCTGTCCTTGTGGGGACTGAAAGACCCCACAAGGATTGTAAAGTTTGGAAAAATACCACCGTGGGGATATTTATTTGGGTCCTCACGAGTAAAAGGCTTAATTTCGGGCCCAGGGCTGGGTCATTCTATGAAAATGGTGTCTTTTTGAACAGTAATTTCATGCTTCATTTGTATTCTTTTTTTATCAACGAAAACATGGTCACATATCAGTTAACCACTTACCGTTATAAATCATCATAAATTACATCTCAGTATATTTTTATTACATTATATTTAAAAAATGCTCTGCCATTTTGTTACTGGTGTGTGTGTGTGTGTGTGTGTGTTCCGTATATTGGTGTGTGAGTATGTGATGTGTGAGTGGTTGGTATAGTGGTGTGTGTGTTCTTCGTATAGTGGTGTGTGAATAAGTGATGTGCAGTCGATATAGTAGTGTGTGCGTGATTTTGTGTGTGTTCGGTAGAGGTGGTGTGTGTTTGGTATGGCAATGCATGCATATGTTTGTTGTGTGTGATATGTAAAACTGCCACTGTCGCACATTCGTGGGTTTTTCCAGATATTGTGGCGAATTTGAAGGGACATTTTGTTCACTGGCAGTGGCGCTGGCATCAGAAAAAAAAAATTTGCTCATCCCCATACCAGTTGATATCTATCCTTGTGCTGTCTGTAGAGTCTTTGCTTTTCAGCTGTACTCAACTTTGCCATATCTATAAAAAGGATAGTCATATGGTTACAATATTGAAACACAAATGTAATGCTAATAAGTCTGTTTAATGTAAATGCTGACCTATTTATTTATTTGGCGGAAAGGGATTAGTGGTACTAATGATCATCACTAGTGTTACCCACCGGCAGAGACGTTACCAGGATGCAAAGCTTGGGAGGACTTTTCAATCATTCATTTAAATTACTAGTATAAAAGCTCAGAAGATTCTCAACATTAACAGATGTGGTCAGTTTTTATTAATTATGCTCAATAGGGTTGTGCCGATCGTGAATCGCGATTTTTTTTAAGGCGTGGTACCACCACCTGCTGCCATGGGGCGCACATCCGAGCTTTACCTTTTCCCTCATTAAACCCAACGCTAGTTGAACGAAAGTGCGAAACATCAAAGGGCATGGGAAATGCTTCCGGGAAAAAAAACTTGACTGACGTCAGTATTTTTCGGCTACATGCTGCACGGAGCCAAGTAAAGGACTACAGAATCGCCACCTATTAACCAATTGGGCAACTCTCAGAAAAGTAAGCCTGTTCCCATTTACTTTGCTTGATTTGCAATCAAATGGTGGATTCGTTTACTCTAAGTTGAATGAGTAGATTTGTTTAGACCGCATGTCTTATTGATGAATTTCAAAATTTAAATGACCATAGAACAGCAGATTTGCATGAACACAATTGTCATTGCCACGCGATTTTGTGCGACTGATCATTAATATCTCACATTCACGTTTCATGCCTTTGAGGAAGAGGAAGGTTTTTTCTAATTATTCAAACTGGCATTCTTTAAATCGAACACCGTAACCCATTTAGGTTTGTCTGCTTTTCACCATCATATCTTAATCGTTATACAGGTGCTGGTCAACGAATTAGAATAATGAAATAGTGCAATCGTAAAATTTTTAAATGCATTTTTTGCGCAGAAAGCAAATCAGGTGTTCACCGCGCCTGTCCTTGTTAGAGTAATCACAGAACTCGCTACCTGTAAAAAAATTTGCTCCGCTGAGCTTTCCAAAAGGCCCATTTAGGCCATTTAACTGTGACACTGTTGTTTTATTGAATTAGAATAATGGAGAAACCGTGTCACTGAATTAGAATAATTTTTATTATAATTAGAATCATCGCTTTCTCAGTATTTTGTGGCTGCCCCCTTGGCTTGTATGACTGCCTGAAGTCTCCGCGGCATCGATTTGACCAGCTTTTCGCAAGTTTCTACACTCACTGCTTCCCAGGCTGTGGCGATGTTCTGCTTCAGTTGGTTCAGCGTAGTCGGCCTTCTGTCGCGGATTTTCCGCTTGACGATGGCCCAAAGGTTTTCAATGACATTGAGGTCAGGCTAGTTGGCTGGCCATGCGGAACTTCAAGCCGTTTTTCAGCGAACCAATCTTTGGTCGACTTTGGCGCATGAGCCGGTGCAAGATCCTGTTGAAATATGAGGTCTTCTTTGCCGAACTGTTCCTCAACATTCGGAATCAGGAACGTTTCCAGAACATGTTGGTATACAGCAGCATTGACAGTCTTCTTGAGGAAGCAGAGTTTCCCTACACCCCGAGTGGACATGCATACCCAGACCATAACGCTCTGGGGAAACTTGACGGATCTTTTCACGGCCACGTGGTTCTAGGTTTCGCCACTACGACGCCAGACACGAGGACCTTGGTCACCGAAGGAGATGCAAAAGTGTAATTCGTCACTGAAGACCACTTTCTGTCAGTCTTCAGCAGTCCATTCCCCATGTTCTTTGGCCCACTTCAGCCGTTTCTCCATTTGTTTCTTGTTCAGCATTGGTTTTACTGCTGGAACGTGAGATTTGAAGCCGAGTTCGCGCAGTAAGTGGTTGATCTCGAGACGTTAGTACTGGTCTGCTCGTTCCACAAGTCGCTGAGCTCGGAAGTGGACTTGAACCAGTTGCTGACTGCGATCTTTCTCAGCTGCTTGTTGTCGCAAGCAGAAGTTTTTTGGATGCTGGAAGAGTTGGTGTGCTTGCTCCAGTCTTTCTTGAGAGCTTTGCAGACGGAAGACTGGCTGATGCCGAGCTGCTCAGCAATTTTAGTTTGGGTCAAGCCTTGTTGGCGAAGGGTTGAATTTGAACCACTATTCCCGTTGAGAGGTCGCGCTGCTGACCCATGATTGATTTTACAACTTAGAAATTCTACTCAACCCTGACTTTATACTGCACAGTGAACACTCTTCACAGAAAACAAAAATTCAAGCACTTACTCTCAGTGGCGACTCGTGAATTGGCAGCAGGGGAAGCCCAAACAATCCCCTAAAGTTAATGATTGGTCATGACCTGTTTTCAGTCATTCATTTAAATTACAATAACAGAAACTCTGAAAACTCAACATTATCTGATGCTACCAGTTTTCATTAATAACACATACCTGTCAACTCTCACGCATTCGGCATGAGTTTAAAAGGCATTTTTACGTTCCTCTGCTGTAGACAGCAATTATTCTATCAACGCGTATGTAAGAGATTTTCGCGTGGAATTTAAGTGCTTGTGCATAGAGGAGTTTGAAGCAATGGAATTGCATAAAGACGTTATCTTATTTCATTTAAACAATCATGAAACAAATGCATTGCTTCCAACCCCAAGCCCTGAGTAAATAAAAGCGTGAAAAGTCTGGAGTCGTAATCAGTAGGCCTATGCGTTATAAATGAAAACTGGCCACATCTGATAATGTAGAGAGTTTTCGGAGTTTCTGTTATGGTAATTTAAATGAATGATTGAAAACTGGTCATGAACAGTCATTAACTTTAAGGGATTGTTTGGGCTTCCCCTGTTGCCAATTCACGAGCCGCCACTGCTTATTCTAATTCAATGAAATGACTTATGAATTATTCTAATTCAATGAAACAACAGTGTCACAGTTAAATGGCCTAAATGGGCCTTTTGGAAAGCTCAGCTGAGCAAATTTTTTACAGGTAGTGAGTTCTGTGATTACTCTAACAAGTAGGACAGGCGGGGTGAACACCTGATTTGCTTTCTGCACAAAAAAAGCATTAAAAAAAGTAAAGATTGCACTATTTCAAATTATTCTAATTCGTTGACCCGCACCTGTAGGCTACTGAAATTGCTTGATTGTTATTTAGACCAAGTACACAGGAGCAGATTTAGAGAAGGGCGGAGCCCCTGCAATTGGCAAAATCTAAACTCAGGCTTCTTCCTGGCGGCATTTTAAATAGTTCAAGGCGCTTCAGGTGTGCATGTTTCAAGAAATTACACGCGACTGCCTACACGCCTCATGACTGCAAGTGGTCTCATAACACTTTAAAAAAAAAAAAATCCTCGTTCAACATCGCCACATCCCAACTCAGCATTTCATCTCTCATTGTAGTATTTTTAGGAGATCTAATGATAAAATAAAAATAGAGATTTGTTATAAGACCGCCCTGGATTTTAAGCATCTAGAAGATATGCAAAGTGGAAAAAATTCAGAAAAGCGGATGAAACGTGAATGTGAGAGATAAATGATCAGTCACACGAAATGGCGTGGCAATGACATCTTGTTCATGAAAATCTGCTATTCTATGGCAATTTAAATTTCGAAATTCATCAATCAAACATGCTGTCTTGATAAACAGCCCTACTCATTAAACTTAGACAGTAAACGAATCCACCATCTTGATGTGGCACACCAGTGAGGTGGGATGGATTGTCTCAGCAAAGCAAAAGTGCTCACTATCACACATTTAGACAGATTTGTGAACAATGTTTCAGAGAAATGGTAATATTGTGTATCTGGAATGAATTTTAGATCTTTGAGTCCATCTCATGACAAATGGGAGCAAAAACAAAAGTGTTGCGTTTATATTTTTGTTCAGTGTATTTTTGCATTGCACGCAGTTTCACATTCAATATGCTTCACAAAATGTTTTCCACTTTGTGTATGTTTTGAAACGCTTAAAAACCAGGACCATCTAAAAATGACCTTATTTTTAAGAAATCTTTTTAATGATATGTAAAAATTCTACGAGAGGTGGAATTCAGAGGTAGGCTATTTATTCAGATTATTATTTAACACAGCAGCCTGGTTCGTTCTGTCTGCTTCTCATTATTTCTTCTTTATCATTTTAGGCCACATTTTGGTTTTGATTGGTCAGTTGGCTGAATAAATGGCTTGATTGCAAGTCAGGCAAAGTACACGGGAATTGATTTAAGGTAAGCTAATTATGTCCAGGCAAAGGAGGCTGTCCAACCTCGCTGGTAATTAGCGGACTTCAAATCAGTTTTCTTCCCGGAAGCAGTTCAAATGACCGCATTAGGTATGTGTCATAGGCCCAATTCCAATCCGAACCTTTACGGACTCACTGACTTAGAAGCGCGTTCACGGGAAGTCCGTGAGTGTGTGAGGGCTGTTCCATTGTCAGATTATTAGGTCAGTGAATCCGTGAATGAGCCCTTACTGCCCCCCTACCGTAAGTCAGCACCGATGCTGACTTTTAGTAAGGAAATTACCCACAGTGCATATCATTGTGAAGTCAAATATACCGGCAATCTTAAAAAAAAAAAAATAATAATAAAATAAAAAACTGTAAATAAACCAAAGAGCGGTCCAATCGAGGTAATGGAAGGAGCAAGAAAGAAAAAGTTTACGTGTAAATATTAACGTTGATTGTCACAACAGCAAAACTGCGTGTAGTTTGGTAACGTGAAAGGGGGTAAGCGCTGTTCTATTCCAATGTATAGGATCTGGAGCCCTCTCAGACTTGGTCCCTTACAGCTGACGTCAATTAAGTTAGTGAGGGTTCAAGGCTTGAGTCTTCAGGGTGCGGTTTGGAATTGGGCCATAGAAAAGGTAAGCAAGCATGTCCGTCTGCCTCATCGTGGCAGTTACTTTTATTGCGCTGAAAATAATCATGATTAATCTATTGCGACAGCCCTACTGCCCACCCCCTGCCCCCTCTTGGTAACGCCCCTGCCCGCTGGTTACTAATATTATTACCCAGAACAATAACACCAGTGACACATCAACAGACAAGATGGCCTATTCAAGATGGTGGACATTGCAGGCAAAAACCACACTTCTTAACTTGTATATCAGCTAATCATACAATTTGATCAATTATTTTAATAAAATTTCCTTTCCCCTTAGTATAAACTCCATTACACCAGTGACGCATCTTGAGTCCTCACATGAAATTACTAGTTAATTCTTAATTGTCAACATATGAAGGGAAGGTGCTGACTAACCATGTGCTCTTCAAAATGAACATGCATCCAATGAACTCTTGACCCCAGATGATGTTTGCAGGGATGCAGTTTTTCAAAATAAAGGTTTTTACAAATAGTAACACCAGTGACAGGAAATGAAGGGGCAGCTATTTTTTGTAAATTATTTAAATTACAAATTGATAAGTTTGTTTTTTAAAGTATTATACTAAATATATATAACACTTTACTTTGTATTATGATCTTTAAAACAGGAGAAAAACATTAAATTGAAAATATGTCACTAAACCATGACTCCTTACCCGAGCAACAGGCCAAATTCATGGCTTTTTTTTTTTTTTTTTTAATTGGAGACGTGATTCTATGCCATTGAAAATCCGCAAACCGCTCAGTGTCAAACCCAAACAGCTGATCGCTACTCCACGCAGTGAACTACCATGCGCCTCGCGCAGGAATACATCAGTTGGTTAGTTTAAGAGCAACTGTGCTTTTTCCAAACAGCTAAAGTGCTGTAAAGTGCTGTTTTTTAAATATAGTGCCCGATTGAAATGGTGTATTATTTTCAAGAAGGATCTCTTTTAGGCCACGATAAAATAATGTTGCTGTGTTTCCGTTCACAACAGTGTATCGCCGAAATTTCCACCCAGCACTATGCCCTGGTGGGGCTACCTGGAGGAGATCAGAGAGCTTTCTACTGAATCTAATGTACGTAGTGGCAATTTGTAGCTCATACAACCCCACTTCAAAAAAAGTGAACTATCCCTTTAAGTAGCCCCCCCCACCACTGGGCCCCAGCGCCATTGCACTCGCTGCACCCCCTATTGTTGCGTCATTGGTTAGAGATAGGTTTAAGTTTAGGATTGTTTATCAGGGTTTGGAGAGTATGGAAATATGATTTGCTGCTAAAATTGTTTTTTTGGTCTACACTAATTCAACCAGAGCCGTGTGTGTGTGTATTTAAGGAGCTTGTTAGTGCGCATGAGTGTGTACGCGTGCGCAAGTATGCGGAGTGTGTTGGGCTGCGTCTCTTTGAAAGCCTTGTCTGTTTCCTGGGGAGACTGAAGACCTTTGGAATGTCTCCAAACTGGCTCAGCCTTGCAAGTTACCACGGTAACAGTTCTGTCTCTAATGAATAGTGAATCATGAATTTCCTTTAGAAAAAATAATAAGTAAAGAACAGGTATATTGCTGATTTTTTTTAGTTTTTTATTTGGCTCCATAGTTTTCTCATTCCTTAAAACTTGGAACGGGTGAATTTGCTGCAGAGACGATGCATGTTCTTTTGATGGTGGCTTGGGTTTGGTGAACGGGAAAGAGGTCATGTGACTTGGTGGGTAAATTGTGTGCGTGTGTGTGTGTCTGAGTGCTGTGTTTACAAACGCATCTGCATACAAACAGGCGGGCCCCACCCCCCAACACACAACACACTCATTTACACCCCCACACGCGGACGCACACACACCTGGACATAGGCACCCACCCACAAAGTGTGACTCTCAAGTTGAAGGTTAATACTGATTAAATTCTGGCTGCAGTTCCCCATCTGTGAAAGAATCATAATATTCGAAAAGAATACCACTGTAAATGGCGAATGAAAGGGAACAGTCACACGCTTGCTCGCACGTATAACGGTAATTTGATGCAATACCTAGTCATTATTGCAAATGGCCTGCTCGTTTGAACATTTAATCTTGCGGCTGGGGTTTAATATGTATGGCACGCTGACCTGTTGGAGGTACCATTAATTCTTGTTAAACCGGTCATTAGAGTGGGAAAGATGTGTATTCGAAATGACTCTGATCGTGGTAAGACGTTTTTGCCAGATGTGGGTGGTTCCAGAATCTCGATAAACTGCCCTCTTGGTATTAAATAGTAGGGAATAGTATGGTAGACAGAATTGTGAGCAACCGCTCTGTAGGCGTTTGATGCCTTGTAAAGGAGAGAGGTTAGGATGGAGTGGGCTGGCTGGTTCACGCTAGCAGAAAAGCCATGAATGCTCAAATAGCTGTTCAGTGACAGTGGTGTCATCTCTGAAAATAATATGTCAATCCTTGAAGTGGATTGGGTATTGCAGCAGAGAGCTATACCGGGATCTAGATAGATATACTTTATTGAATCCCATTGGATATTTTATCCTCTGCAATTTTCTTTTGCCTTTGACCCAACCTAGTTATGTAGGAGGCAGTAGATGGTCACAGTGCAGTATCCAGAGACTACAGTCTTGTGCAAATTAATCGGCTAAAGGTGATGGTCAATTGAATCAGCTGAATGGAGCGCAAGTAACCATGTCAAGTGATGGACGTTTTACATGACCACCTCAAATATCACTGCACAGAACCTTTCAGCCATGTTTTATTAATTTCCTTGACTTGTATGATGCAACAAATGTGATTGCTGTCATCAACACAACTGTAACTGTGCTGGCCTAGTAACTCACCTGAACTCAATCCCACTGAAAATCTCTGGTCCATCATCAAGTCAAGGCTGCAGCAAAAGGACTGCACCACAAAACCAAAGTCATCGATGCAGTTGTCCAGGTGTGGCATCATGACGAAGAAATCAAGGCAACCAGGTCAGCTCCATGTCAGAAGGGGTAGAACAGCTTATCATGAACCATGGAGGACACATCTCGTACTGCGAGCTGAATGTACAAAACCCAAAACCAGTGAAGTTGGCACGTTATGTAAATCGTAGATAAAAACAGAATACATTGATTTGCAAATCCTATTCAACTTATATTCAATTGAATACACTGCAAAGACAAGATGTTTAATGTTCAAACTGAGAAACTTTTTTTTTGCAAATAATCATTAACTTAGAATTTAAAGGCAGCAACACATTGCAAAAAAGTTGGCACAGGGGCCTTTTTACCACTGTGATACATCGCCTTTCCTTTTAACGACACTCAGTAAACTTTTGGGAACTGAGGGGACCAATTTTTGAAGCTTTTCAGGTGAAACTCTTTCCCATTCTTGCTCTATGTACAGCTTAAGTTGTTCAACAGTCCGGGGTCTCCGTTGTCGTATTTTACGCTTCATAATGCGCCACACATTTTCAATGGGAGACAGGTCTGGACTACAGGCAAGCCAGTCTGGTACCCGCACTCTTTTACTGCGGAGCTATGCTGTTGTAACACGTGCAGAATGTGGCTTGGCATTGTCTTGCTGAAATAAGCAGGGGCGTCCATGAAAAAGACGTTGCTTGGATGGCAACATATGTTGCTCCAAAACCTGTATGTACCTTTCAGCATTAATGGTGCCTTCACATATGTGTAAGTTGCCCATGCCTTGGGCACTAATACACCCCCATACCATCACAGATGCTAGCTTTTGAACTTTGCGCCTATAACAGTCCGGATGGTTCTTTTCCTCTTAGGTCCGGAGGACGCGACGTCCACAGTTTCCAAAAACAATTTGAAATGTGGACTCGTCAAACCACAGAACACTTTCCCACTTTGCATCAGTCCATCTTAGATGAGCTTGGGCCCAGCGAAGCTGGCGGCGTTTCTGGGTGCTGTTGATAAATGGGTTTCGCTTTGCATTGTAGAGTATTAACTTGCACTTGCAGATGTAGCGACGAACTGTAGTTACTGACAGTCGTTTTCTGAAGTGTTCCTGAGCCCATGTGGTGATGTCCTTTACACACTGATGTCGATTTTTGATGCAGTACCGCCTGAGGGATCGAAGGTCACAGGCATTCAATGTTGGTTTTCGGCCTTGTCGCTGACGTGCAGTGATTTCTTCAGATTCTCTGAACCTGTTGACGATATTACGGACCGTAGACGATGAAATCCCTAAATTTCTTGCAATAGCTCCTTGAGGAATGTTGTTTTTAAACTGTTCGACTATCAGCTCACGCATTTGCTCACTAAGTGGTGACCCTCGCCCCATCCTTGTTCGTGAATGACTGAGCATTTCAGGGAAGCTGCTTTTATACCCAATCATGGCACCCACCTGTTCCCAATTAACCCGTTCACCTGTGGGATGTTCCAAATCAGTGTTTGATGAGCATGCCTCAACTCTCTCAGTCTTTTTTGCCACTTGTGCCAGCTTTTTTGAAACATGTTGCAGGCATCAAATTCCAAATGAGCTAATATTTGCAAAAAATTACAAAGTTTACCTGTTCGAACATTAGGTAACTTGTCTTTGCAGTGGATTCAATTGAATATAGGTTGAAAAGGATTTGCAATTCATTGTATTCTGTTTTTATTTACGATTTACACAACGTGCCAAATTCACTGGTTTTGTATGATTGTGAGTGAGAAAAGGTTTTTTTCGTGTATGCCTCCCAAACAGCTTGTTGGCATGTAGATAGCACCTGATGGTTGTTTTGGAGACTTTATGGCCCCAAGATGCTACCATTTGTTGCAATTATTTAACAGTGAGCTGTGAGCTTTGGAGAACTTTTTATTACCCCTCAGCCCTAAAGGCTGACGGGGTATTACTATCCTTCGTGCGGTTGGGCAGGCGGGCGGGCGGTCAGGCGGCGGGCGGGCAGGCGTCTCCAAAAACTTCGACATCGGGCTGAGGGGTATTCCGTGCATTGCACACCTATTTTTTCTCTTACTATCCTCCTCACTGTGCGTGGTGGAAAAATAACCTTGATCCTTGTCCAGGCTTGTTTACCACTGTTCCAGTTGTTTTAAACTTCTTCATGATTCCTCTGACAGTAGATATGGGCAGTTACAGGCGAGTGGCTATTTTCCTGTCACCATTGCCTGACTGGTGAAGGTCGACACACATCTGCCTTACTTGATTGGTGTGTTCCTTTGTCTTTCCCATGTTGAAGAGTGGATAAGAGAAATGGCCTCTGTGTCACGTCATATTTATACCCCAGGGAAACGGGAAGTGATGATTTACTAATTAAATGTTCCTAGATACTCTGATCAACTTTGTAAACTACTGTAGAAATGACAGAAATACTTCAATTACATTTAATTCCAAGGAATTGTTAGGGGTGCCAATAATTGTGGAACAGGTAATTTTATTAAAAATAATTACTTCTTAGTCAGGGATTTTTTGTACCTTAAAATTCACTTGAGTTGAAGGTTACATTTTTCTGCAATTTCCAGTGTGAGAGTATGCTTCTGCAATAAAAACTGAATTTATTTTAAGGCTTTTAACACATCTTAACCATGGGTGCCAATAATTATGGAGGGTGCTGTATCTCTTAGATAGGCTAAGGCCCGTATTCACGAATGACACTCACACTAATTGAGTGCGAGTGAGTACTAAAACTTAGTTAGTGTCAGGTTATTCTAAATGAGTTAGAGGTTGTCCTAACACTCATTTGCTTTCAGAGACCTCACTCACACTGAAAATAGCGTCTCTTTCTGAGTGAAGGTTGAGTGCACGGAACACCTCCCTTGAGCCGCACTAACTTGCGCCGGTATTTCGTTGTCTTCCTTTCGGGTGGTTACAAACATTAGAAACTCTGGATCATTTACAGCCACGTGCTTGACGCAGTCGCAACTATGCAAATTTTAAATCTAATGATGATAACGATGCCGGTAATTTACTAGCTTGATAATGGATAATGGAAACCGCCTTCTCCTGTTCTGCCATCATAACAACCTCTGTGTTGCTAATATCTGGTTTCCCCGGAAACTAATCCACCAGTGGACATGGTACAGCCCAGACGGCAGAACAAGGAAAGCGCTGGACCACATCCTGATCTCTCGACGCTGGAAGTCGTCTGTCAGCCACTGTCAGGTATATCGTGGAGCCGAGCTTGGCAACGCAGACCACCGTCTCCTGGTGGCTCAGCTTAGGCTAAAGCTTCGAGCCAACCAGCACACCAAGACTCAGCCTCGCCTCGACTCCTCTGTCCTCGGAAACCCCAACATCGCCACAGACTTCAGCAATTCCATCCGCCACACCTTCGACGCCCTGGCTCTGGACCAAATGAGTGACTGGGAGACCTTTAGAGAAAGTGTCCTTCAGTCAGCCCAGACGTTTCTCAGGGGTTCACCATCACCCAAAAAGCCATGGATATCGAAGAAGACGCTCAACATCAGTGAACAGCGGCGTGATGGAGTACCGCCGATTGAACCGTGTGCAAAATGAGGCGATTGCCGAGGACAGGGAGCGGTTCTGGCAAGCCGAGGCCGAACGCCTTGAGTCCGCAGCCAACAATAACAACATGAGCTGTGTTTACAGTCTACTCCGCCAAGCTCGCAATGGCCCCCACATCAAGTCAGCCCTGGTCAAAGACCCTGACGGCAACCTCATAACAACAGAGACAAACTGCCTTCAACGCTGGAAAGAGCACTTCAGCCTCCTACTGCAGCACAACACCACCCTGGCTCCCTCCATCATCTCAGCTGCTGCAGACACAACCCCCAAACATGCCTGTAACATGGACCTCATAACACCCAAGGAGGTCAGAGCCGCTCTGAAAAAACTGAACCACAGGAAAGCCCCTGGCATTTGCTCCATAACCGCCGAGATGATAAAGTCGGGCGGGGATGGCATTGTCGAGTGGCTGACCCACATCTTCAACAAGGTGACGAAACAGAGCGGCTCCCCAGCGACTGGACCAAAGGGGTCATCCTGCCCTTCTGGAAGCGCAAAGGCGACAGGCTCGTCTGCAGGAACCACAGAGGCATCACTCTGCTCTCCATCCCTGGCAAGCTCTTTACAAAGATCTTGCTGACTCGTGCTCTCCCAGCCATCAGAAGTGGCCGCCGCCCTCAGCAGGCTGACTTAATGCCAAACCGCTCCACATCAGATCACATCTCCGCCGTCCGTCTGCTCATTGAGAAGGTCTATGAATTCCGGAGAGATCAGCATCTCTACGTTGGATTCTTAGACCTCAAGGCTGCATTTGATACAGTCCACCACTCATCACTGTGGAGTATCCTACAAGCCTTTGGCGCACCTCCGAAGATCACCACCCTCTTCAAGCTGCTCTACAGCAACGCACAGTGTTGTGTCCGCGTCAACGGCCGAGACTCCGACTGGTTTCCAATCTCCAGTGGTATTCGCCAGGGCTGTGTAGCTGCTCCAGACCTGTTCAACTTCATAATCGACGATCTGATGTGCAGGGTCTGTGAGCGAGTACCCAGAGTGTCCCTTGGCAACTACCAACTGACTGACCTGGAGTACACAGACGACACCATCCTGCTCAGCATCTCCTACAGTCAGCTGAGGGACGCTCTGAGTGTATACAGTGAAGAGGCAGAAAAGCTTGGTCTCCATGTGAGTTTGACCAAGACTAAGTTCATGCATGTTGGTGCGGGCCCAGATCCACCCCCTATCCTGTTTGGTAATGACACCGTAAAGCCTGTGAAGAGCTTTGTGTATCTGGGGTCCACGGTGACCGATAACGGGGATCTTAAACCAGAGATTCTCCGCAGAAGAGCCCTGGCAGCCTCTGCCTTGCAGTCTCTCTGGAAACCACTCTGGCGGCACCAAGCCATCTCATGCACGATGAAGCTCCAAATCTACAACATCGCCGTACTCTCCATTCTCCTTTATGGCTCTGAAACATGTCCCTTAAATAAGACCCTGGCCGCAAGAATAGATGGCTTTGACAGCAGGGCTCTCAGAACCATCGAGAACATCAGGTGGCCCCAGCGAATCTCCAACAAAGCGCTTAGAGCCCGCTCAAACCAGCCCAGAGCCTCCCACCAGGCTGCACAACGCCGCATCCGCTGGTTCGGCCATGTTCTCCGTCTTCCCCCTGACCACCCGACAAGAGCCATTCTGAAGTTTGACCCAAAGGCTGCAGGCTGGAGACAACCACGAGGAAAGCCCCGCACTCGATAGCTCGAAATCATAGCTTACGACCTCCAACAACATGGAGTTACCCTGAAGGATGCAGATCTGCTGGCACAAGACCGCCAGTACTGGAGAGGCCTGGCTCACCTGGTCGGCTCTACGCAACGGGACGGGATACCAGCCCCAACGCAGGAGCAGTGATGATGATGATGATGAGCCAATCAAGCAATTAGCAGGAACAACCCACAAGACTCCCAGAGCTAATTAAGCAGACTTGCAGGTTGTGACAGCAATCTACGTGTTAAGATTTGTCAATGTGGTTGGATATTTATCGTAGTTGTAATGCAGACAAAGTAGAAGTACAGAGAACAGATAAAAGCTTATAGAGCAGGGGTGGATAACACTGGTCCTGTAGAGCCAGAGGGTGTGCTGAGTTTGGTTTTCTCCATCCAATTTAAACCCAAGATACCAGGTGATATAAGTGAAGTGTGTAATCAACTGCTTTAATTCATGAATAAAGGGCTGAGTAACACTAAAAACCAGCAGACACTGCAGCTCTCCAGGACCAGGGTTGGCCACCCCTGCTATAGAGCATGTCTTCTAAAGCCAGAGCCTTGGTCAGGGACACTGGTAGGAGTGTTCCTATAGAGCATGTTTTTCTAAAGCCAGAGCCTTGGTCAGGGACACTGGTAGGAATGTTCCTAGAGAGTATGTCTTTCACAGTGGGGGAAACCAGAATACCTGTGCAGCACCGGATATCAAGTAAACTCAGCTGGGACACAAACCCAGAACCTCCTTATGGTGAGGTAACAGTACTAACCACTGCACCACTGTGGTGTTCCTGTCAGCTTTAACAGGAGGATGTGGCTACGGTTGTCATTCATTCACTAATACTAGAGTTCTCCGATTGAATTACAACATATGGAGCCATTTTGTTTCCAACACGTCATTGGGCACCGTCTCAAAGTGAGTGTTTTTCCCCGCCCGATTTCTTTTTTCGCATGCCCGAACATTTTCCCCTATTACGCTTTTTGATACTATTGTCAGTTGGTTTATTGTTTTCCCCTGAAATTAATACTTCTCTGTTCCAAGACAAAAAAAAATCCAACAGTTTCCACTGCATGGCATTGCTGGGTTTTGTGCGATGGAAACAAAATGGCTCCTATTTTTGAGTAGTCGTAAATCTATTAAGGCAGTGTTCCCCAACCCTCTCCTGGAGGCCCACCTGTCCTGCATATTTTAGATCTCTCCCTGCTCCAGCACAGGTGATTCAAATGATCAGGCTGTCATCAATTAGCTTTAAGGGGTGATTAATGAGCTGATCATTTGAATCACTTGTGCGGAAGCAGGGAGAAATCTAAAGCATGCAGGACAGGTGGGCCTCCAGGAGAGGTTTGGGGGACACTGTATTAAGGGACTCTAACTAATACTAGAACAATTGAAGATCTGGAAATGTTGCCTGGTGAGACAGATCTTGATTTGGCTTGAATCCATGGAACTTTACTGTCTTGTGTCGACAGTGCAGAGTAGTGATTGTGTGTAATAGGGTATGGGGATTTATCCTTGGCACAAATTCAGCCTATAAATACCAATTGAGCAATTTGAATGTGACCGCGACACTTGGTGTTGTTGCTGACTGTGTCGGTCCCTTTATGGCGGTAGTCTACCGTTTTCCCAATGGATAATTCCAGCAGGATAATGCACCATTTCACAAAGCACACATGATTTTTAAATGGTCCCCATAACACAACACTTACTTTCTTTCCCCACTACTACGGCCTGTGAGGTTCCAAGATCTCATTCCAATATCGCACCTTTGGTATGTAGTTGTACAGAAGGTTAGTTACTTGAATATGTAACCAAAAAATCTGCAAACTTTGAAATTATGAATAATTTGGGCTGTTCTCAAGTCGGGGGGGGGGGGGGGGTGTTGGGGGTGCGTTCATCCTTTGGACTTTTCGGTTGCTACAATTGAATTGGCCCCTGGAGGAATGGACCCCAGAGAGAGTGTACGCCCAAGCTCATATTGTGGCCATACATTCACTGGGTATTATCCCTCGCCTTGAAGTGGAAGTGGATGGGGTCATAGGCATGAGTGTTGTCCGTCTGTTTGTCTATCCATCATGCTTCTTTACTGGGCCAGAACTCCTCAACTGTATAATATTTTAAGAGTAAATTTTAATAAGCGATGCATCGTATTGTGTAGATGTGTCTTTTCATACTTCTGGCCGTCCTATGGTCCGTCTGTCCGTCCCTTCGATGCATTTTGTTTCTGGGCCAGATATCAGCCATATCAATCTTTTTTGGGCAGAACTCCTTAAAATGTTCAATATTTCTCGGCTAAATTGAACAGTGTAGTGCTAAAAGTACTCAAGACACATTTTCATGCACTGGGAGGTAAGGCTTGGAAAATGTCTTTTATAGTTACCTAAGCCCACTGCCTTTTTTTCAAAATGAACATGTAGTGACTACAGTACTTTTAGCACTAGCCTGTTAAATTTGAAATATTGACACATTTTATTGTGTGGATGTGCCTTTTGGAACTACTGTCGGCCCTCCTGTCCCTCTGTCCGTCCCTCCACTCAGTTCTGTCTCCAGGCCAGATATTGGCCGTGACGGGGGATCTGAGTATTTCATGCTCATTAAATACGGCAAACTCTCAGTGGGCGACCAAAATGAGTTCACTTTTTTGCCGCTTCAGAAAAGCCGGCGCAGCCTCTGCATCATGCCGTGAGAAACGGACAGCGCAGCCCACGGAGGACGAGTGAGGGATGGGGAGGGAGGTAAAGAATGGGATGATGAATGAGGAAGAGAGAGGTAGTGAAGTATGAGAGACTGAAACAGATGGCGTGTGCAGTGGTGCCAGGTGGGGTGATTTTTCTTGGCGGTATTTCGACGGCGATTGTAATGTCATTATGTTTGTGTGCACAAGCTGCTCGATGTTTTATTGTTCTTTTATCAAGAAAAACAAAATAACCGCAGAGCGAGAGAGAAAAAATGGGCCGCGTTTTGGAACGATATGAAGACTGTGAAGGGTTTGGGAGTGAGAGACTGAATGTGTGATTGAGAGAGAGAGAGAGAGATGCAATAATGTTGAGAGGGAGAGCAAGAGAGATGGATTTAGAGGAGAGACTAAGAGAGAGAGAGCAATACCTCAGGAATTAGAGGTAGAGAGAGCGTGAAAGATGGAATGAGAGCTGCAGAGTGAGAGCATGAAAGATGTAAGGAGAGGTAAAGAGGGAGAAGCAGAGGTAGAAATAGATTAAGGAGGGATGGCGATGGAATGATTCGGAGCGAGTGAGTTTCAGAGGGAGAGAAAGATGGAATGGGGGGTGGAGAGAGATGAAGTTGAGATGGAAACTGAGTAAAATGGAATCGGATCTTGAGAGGGAAAGAAATTTAATGAGAGGTCGTAATACAAAATGGCTTATCTCCACCATATGGACTGATTAGATGTCTCGTCCTGACATTTGAAATAATTACGCCGGCGAGAATCATCTGACTGTCGGGCTTGTTAATGCTGCATATGGCAGTGCTCTTAACATGTTTACAGCCTGTGCAGCAACAATTTTAGCTCGGACTGTTCATGCTGTACAATTAAAAAATAAGAATCTAGAATTCTGTGATTTGCATACTGCACAATGACGTGATTAGCTTAGCATGTTTTCCCTTGATATAATGATGGTCTTAACTTGAGTCCCAAGAACTCAAAAAATGGATTCCATTTTCTGTCGTATGAAACCAAGCCATTGTGCACAATGGAAATCATTGGATTTTTTTTTTCAATTTCTCGGAAGGGAATTCTATCCATTTTGGGGGAAAAACAATAAACCGTACAATAAAAGCAATAAAAGCAACAATAAAAACTGTTTGGGCCTGAGAAAAAAGAAAAGGGGGAACTCATACACTGAGACTGTGTCAGATAACATGATGAAAACAAAAAGTCTCCATGACCAGATTTTCTAGAATCCTTATGTCAGAATCCTCTCCATCTAGAACACTAATCTCAGTTTAGGCATAGCTTTGGGAAGTTTATGCTCTGTACATGTAAAATAGTGCTATTGGCTTAGCCTATTTACATTCTGTTGAGCATGGTTAATAGCTGAGCCTATTTAATTCTCTGATACTTGTCCCCCTAAGCCCATATTCTCTTATCATATTATCATACTTGTATGATGGACATCAAGGAGGAAACTGTCCATGGAGGAAACTGTCCATGGTAGCAGCAGGAGTGTCTTTTGCGAAGGGAGGAACAAACTTTGAAGACAATGGGTAATTGTCCTGGTCTACGTCCTCACGATGGGGGTTTTGAGCCACCTGACTTGTTCAGTGGGTGACAAACAGACAAGGGTGTACTGGGAAAAGCAACGGATGACAAACAAAGGTGTGTGAGGGGTGTCCAAGCTAATCCTTCTTCACCCTGCTCACTGTCACCAGCAAAAACAAACTCCTCAAAATCCCACACATAGCAGCCAAGATAATCAACCTCCCCACTCCCAGCCTGTCAGAAACAAATGAACTTGCCATTACACGGCTGGCGCATGCAATAGTCAGCAGCCCGCACCACCCCCTGAACTAACACTTCACTCTCCTCCCATCTGGCCACAGGTACAGGGCCATGAACTGGAAAAAAGCACATTTTAAAAGAGGTTTTGTCCCTTCAGCCATCATAGCACTAAACTAAAATATACGGAGTCAAAAAAGAAACTTCACACTCATAAATTTGTAAATATTTTCTTGAAACTTTTAATAAAAGAGTTTTTATTATCACTAGGGGTAAATGTGTTGTCAAAGACATCATGACACACATCAACTCCGACGTGCACAGGTACGTAGCACGTGCAAGCATACTTTAAGCTAAAACCACGTTTTCTCGTGTTCCTAGTCACGTGACCATATGAGAGATGTGCAACTGAGCTCACGTTAGCACGTTGAAGTGACATCTCGGAAAAACAAGTTTTTACAGTTAATTATTTGTTGATTTTCAAAGCCATGGCTGTCAAACATTCAGTGTGAACGTGCCATTGGCATGCTGAATACGGAAACGCCCGTCACTGACGTTGCAAGGGTTATGGGATGCAGTCGACGGAGTATTCATGACCTTCGGACACGTCTCCAACAAACTGGCACCACAGCTGACTGACCTTGTTCTGGTAGCCCACGTGTGACGTCAAAAGCAGGAGACCGACAAATTGTCTTACGTCATTTGCATAATCGATTTGTTACTGCAACATCCACTAGGACTGAATTGTTTAGAGGTCGTGTGACTGTCCAAACCATACGTAATCGCCTGCACACTGCTCTTATTCAAGTTGTAACATACCATTTTTACTCTTGGACATTTCCGTAGCATTTCCAGTGGAACTGGTTACATTATGGACATTAGTTTTATGATACACCATCTTTAATGAGTACAGAATTAAATAAAATCATTATTTAAAAGCTCATTTCTTGTATGTTCAACTTATCGACCTCCAAACGAGTGTGAAGTCTTTATTTTGGCTGAGTATATTTAGATTTTATTTCTCGCCCCTGTACATTGTCTATGCTATGTTTATGTCATGTTATTCCTGTCTACATGTTTTTCGGTGGTGAGAGGGTTCCTTTGTGAGAGGGTTTGTTTGTTTGTTTATCTGTTATGTGGCGGGTGATGGATGTCATGATTTCTTGCTATCTGTAAATGTATGCTGCCTTACTGACTGATCTGTGAAAGCAATTATCCCCTTGGGGACATTAAAGAACCTAACCTAACCTAAAGGGCCGGTGTGGGTGCTGGGTTTTGTTACAGCCCAACACTACCACACCTGATTTTACTCATCAAGGGCTTGATTGAACCCCCTGATCACTTAATTAGTGGAATCAGGTGTTGTGGCACTGGGCTATAACAAAAACCCGCACCCACACTGGCTATTATGGATAACATTGGAAAAACCTGCCTTAGGCGGTAGCAAGCTGAGGTGGATCGAAGCGAGACATTTTGCAGCAGCCGTACACACGTTTTACAACTGTAGCTGTGAGAAGGGTAGAGGGAATACAGTAGCCTTCATCTATTGGCTATAATCCTGTATCTGATAGAATTGTTAGTGTGAGAATTCAGGGCAAGCCTGTCAACATTTCCATTATCACAGTCTATGCACTAAATGTCAGCTACAGATAACGCAGACATGGAGGAATTCTATGAGAAACTACCAGGGGTGGTAGATGGAATACCAATAAGAGACATACTGAACATCCTAGGTGATTTGATTGCTAAAGTAGTAAAGTAGTCGAAAACCCAACAATTACAGGTGGCTTTGTTCTTGGAGAGTAGAATGACAAGAGTGAACACCTGGTCAATTTCTGTAGTTAAAACAACTTGACCATAATGAACACCTTCTTCGACATGATTGCTTGGAGGTTATACACCTGGGAATCTCCAGACAAGAAACATAGAAATCAGATTGACTTCATCATCTGTCAGCAGAGATGGAAGAGCTCGGTTCCCAGAGTCAACACACGTGCGGACTGGGGCTATGACCACAAATCTACTTGTTGCTGACGTGAGAGTCAAGTTGTAAACAATACGGAAACCAACACAAGGAAAGAAGTACGATTTGGAAAAACACTAGCAGGGAGTAAGCAGTAGAAGTTAAGAACTGCTTTGCAGTCCTTAAAGATCTGACCAAAGTTTCAGATGATTTCAAGAAATCCATTATAAATGCGGTACTTGAAATGGCATATAAATGTGCCAAGGAAGTCACAAGAAGAAAAAGACTCTTTGGCTCTCAGAGAATGCACTGAACACTGCAGAGGAGTGAGACTGCCAAGAGCAGCAATGAAACCACAAAATATCGCTGCTTCAATACAGCTTTTCGAAGACAGGCAAGGAAAGAGCTGGAAGACACTTAGTCCTGAGGCACTGTAGAAAGCTGGCAGGTAAAGGGATTACTTCAGGGAAATAAAGTTCCTAACTGGTACCTCCACTCCGAAGTGCAGCACAGTGAACTTTAATAATGGGAAAGCCTGCACTGATGATGCCCCTACTAAGAAACATAACAGGACATACACATGAGATTCTCTACGAAACAGACCCTTCGATTACAGACACTTTCATTCAAACAATGTTGATGAACTAATCATCTTTGGAAGCGAAGTGCAGAGCGCTCTGTGGAGCCTAGCAAATGGAAAGTCAGCACACTGTGATGACATCCCCGCAGAAGTTTTTAGGTTTGATTGAGAAGAGCTGTGGAAGCCTATCCTAAGTTTAGAACCAGATTTGGATGGAAAAGTCGTGGCCTACAGACTGGAAAAAATTTATATTAGTTCTTTTGTTCAAGAAAGGTGACAAGACGGACTGCAGCAAGTATAGGACCATTTCTCTAATTTCACATGCCAGTAAAGTTCTTCTCAAGGTGCTGCAGAAAAGGCTGGAAGCATTCTCGAACAGGGAGTTCACGAAAAACAAGCCGGATTGAGGAGGCGCAGATGGGCAAGAGACTACATCACAAACCTGAGATGGATTATGGAGAAACGGAGAATTTGTAAAAGGTGTATACTAGTGATGCGCGGGTCGAGGTTTTTTTAACACCCGCACCAACCCGACCCAACGTGACAGCTAACCCGCCCCGCTCGCCCCGCTAAAACTCGAACTGATTTTCAACCCGAACCCAACCCGACCCGACACAAAAAGGAGGCAAGAGAAAAAGAATACAGTGGGTCTGTGTGACATGATTTGCAATGGAAAAAAACGATTCCTCTGTTACGCTATGGATTTGAGTGGAGCACAACATACATTTGGCTTTTGGCTGGAATTCTAAATAAAAAGTTTAGGCGCTGTCAATTAATTGAACCTTACTGTGATTTCTGATCTTTGCAATTAAACGAAATGGCATCAGGCAAAATATTGCAAACAGGCTGTTTTATTGGAATGAAATTAACAAGACAGTGGCGCACTGGCGCTATCGCCTACTCTCCAATACAGTGTTGCGATATCCTGTCTACGAAGAAAAATCTTTTTCCTCATATATTTATTTCAAGATTGTTTTGGGGGGGGGCTTTTAGGCTATTTTTTCAACACAGCTTATAATGTAGGCCTAGGCGTATCTTTTCCCAAACTATGCAAAAACAAAATTGCGTCAACAGTGCCAGGGTTTAAGCGATTACGGCGCGCTTCCTGGACACGGCCAGCCGAACTGAAGGTTCACTCGCTTGTTGTGCGAGTTGCTGGGACGCAGAGGACTGCTTTGGCCACCATGGAGGTTTACACGATTATTCTTTGTCTCATGGTATGGAAATTAATAAGAGCAAGACTAAGTTTATGTCCATACATGCTCCAGTAATGATAAGTTACCTATTCATTTGGGTGATATGTGTATAAAATGTTGCTATAGAAATGTATTATCTAAGAAGTGTCTTTACTGCCGACGGCAGCACACGCTATGCTTTTAGAGAACAAGTAGCTGATCAACGGAAGCACCTCAACAAGTTGATTTTATTTTTGAATAAGAATCGTGATATGCCTTTCACTGTAAAGAGGCGAAAAAATGTTTTGTCTATGTGTTGTTTGGTCCCACAGGTCAATAAAATTACTACTACTATATAATATTTCGGTGCTGACTGCAGAACGATTTATAAGATGAGCTATCATTCAACCTTTAGATCCTTAGTCTAACCATGGAGGATTAAGCCGCGCACCAGTGAGTGCGTCTACATTGAGAGTAGGAAGAGGGAAAGGCACAATTGGCATTCTATCCTGCTAAAGGTAGCGTTACATCGTTTGACAAGAACATATTATCTAGGCTGTATGTCTAGAGCCCTCAAGTGGCCGATAGCCTATTGTACTTTTTATTCGAAATTTCGTGGGAATTAGATGTCGCCACTGTTTGGCCCAACCCGCCCGCACCCGCTAAATGTTATTAAAATATTGACCCGCCCCGCCCGACCTGCGGGTAAACCTGTGGGACCCACGGGTTCCGGGGCGACCCGCGCATCACTAGTGTATACATCTGCTTCATTTATTACAAGAAAGCATTCGACTCTGTCGATCATGGCCAGCCGTGGAACACACTGTTGTCAATGAGAGCCCGCATACACCTCGTGGTAATGCCGCAAGAGCTGTACAAAGACCAGAGTGCTAAAGTGCGAACTGACTATCGGGAGACATCGGTTTGGGATCAAGAAAGGGGTCCAAGGTTATATTCTTTCACCCCAGTGCTGCAATCTGTATGCTGAAGGAGTAATGAGAGAGGTCTTAGCAGAGTGCAATGGAGACTTGTGGATTGGAGGAAGGACCATTTCCACCCTGTGGCATACATATGATACCACTCTGCTTGCAGAGCCTCAGGAAGAACTGATAAATGTACTGAAAACTCCAAAGAAATACAGCAAAAACGTTGGGCTGTATTTGAACCCGAGTAGAACAATGGCTACAAAGCCAGTACAAGATTTGTGCCTCTCTGTGGATGGGGAGGCCATTGAGGTCGTTGAGGACTCCATATTTTTTAGGCTCAACTATCAACAAGCACTTACGTAAAAGAGATCAGAAGGCGCGTTATCATTGGGAAAAGAGCTGTAAAGAAGCTTGAGGTGTTATGGGAAGACAGATGAGTCAGGAGTGAGACATGCCTGAAGTTCAGAATCTTGGGTCATCCACAAATTGGATGGGAGACGGGAGAGGCTTTTGAGACGTGGTGCTGGCGTCGACTCCTACGTGTCTCATGGAGAGAATGAAGAACTAACTTATGGGTTTTGGACACATCGGAGCCAGGGGAGACGCTGGAAAGCCAGATTGCAGGAGGATCTTTGAAATTCTGTAGCCATGTATGCCGCACACAACACTCTCGGGAATGGGACACTATATTGGGCGCAGTTGAAGGCAAGAGAACTCGGGGTAAGAGAAGAGCTCTACGAATAGATGGTGTAAAGGCATCCTCGATATGTCATTCTCTCGAAGGCTGTGCATTTTGCCGTGGATTGAGATGCCCGGAGGGCATGTATTCGGTGGGTCACCAGGGGTCGGACATGGCATGATGGAATGAGGTGACAAGGCGACTCTTAATTTAGCTGAAACTTTCGATTGTTTGTTCCCTGCCACCCGAAGGGTAGGTCGGGGGACTATTGATTTAGGCCCAGTTCGTCCGTGAGTCCGCTCAAATCCATTACTCTTAAAGGAGCTGTGTCACGATTACTGCGCATGCTCTCAACTTTGAACAAAGTAAAACCGCTTGACCGCAAGTCAAAATCTACATCCATCCTTGCAAATCCGTCATGGTTTTGCATTGTATAATTCTGCTTTTTATATTAATGAGTTTTCGATGGAAATCTGAGGATTCAAAGTGCTATTTTCTTGCTTTAGCTGAAGGATACAAAGAATGTAAGCTGGTTTGCTGACCGCCAGTAATCATAGAAGGTGTTTTTTTTTCTCTTCTTCCTCTGTGGTTATTGGAATGGCAAACCACCTTACATTCTTTGTACCCTTCAGCTTCAGCGAGAAGATAGCACTTTGAGTCCTCAAATTTCTAACTAAAACATATAAATACAATGGAAAACGTAGACAGATGAAGCATGTAATCTGTCTTTGGATGTAAGTTCTGAGCATGAGCAGTAATTGTGAAGCAGTTCCTTTAAACAATATACAGCAACCTTGCCAATTTAAGACTTACTTTATTACCTTTACCAAAGCTTCATATTTTTACCTTTTTGTGACCTCTGACCTATGGGAGATTAACTCCAGCACTGTTCTCATCTTTTCTCATCTTATCTCTAACCCTGTTGACTATGGTCTTTTGAAATTGCTTTTGTGGGTTGGCTGTATCTTCTAGTTTTTCCCACTGCACATTTCATTTGCCTGTGACCTTTGACCTTTCCCCCAATGACCTTGACCTTTTCCTGTAACCAGACTCAGCTTAGCCAACTAATGCTGGGGACTTTTATATATATTCTTTATAATGAAGCTGGATCACTAATTTCACTGGATAACAGCTTTGCATAAAACCAAGAACCCTGCCCCCAAAAAAGTGTAACATGGAGTGAAGTCACGGGCTGTTATCTAGTTTTACGCAGCTCTTATCCAGCCTGTTATCCTGTTATCTTACTTTGTTACATATCTGTCCGTATCTCTGCATTGCCAGTTTATAACCTGGTGTCTTTAAGTACTGTAACGCAGTCAGTTGTTCATAGACGCTTAAAATCTATGAAGTGTGAATGTGTCATGAGAGTGTAAGAGAGGGAATGGGAAGTTGCATGTGTGTGTGTGTGTACTTGAGTGTGTGCACTCAATCGAAACGGACATTGTGGTCTGCCGTGAGGTCATTTTAATGGAATCTCTGTACACAAACGGTTTCTACGTTATTTCTGGTAACTGACAGATTTCTTAAAACAGAGCATAACTTTCCACTTTCTGTCCTGAGCTCACCTGCTCTGTCAAATCTCTCAGCTTGAACAACGCCTCCATCTAGTGGGCATAAAAGGCTACTTCATCTCTATTTTAATCATGTTTGAATCACCATGTGCTCCTGACATTTAAAAACTGCCTGTTTTGTTTTTTTTTTTCTCTCTCCCCTCATTTTCTTTACTAAAACTGCGCTGGATTCAGCAGAAACAATTATCTAATATCTTGCCGCCGGAACTGATGTAAACGCTCGGTCTCTGTCCCTCTCCAGCAACATTACAGTAGTTTCCTTTTCCTCTCGGTCCATCTTCTTTCTATCTGTTCTTCTTCTTTTCTCCATTGTTCTTTACCCACCTCGCCACTTTCCCTGTCTTTCTTCGCTTCCAACAATTTTCTCACTCCCTTTCCGTCTCGCGCGCTGTAAGTCTCAGGGGCTTGCTCCACCAGATCAAGCGTTTATAATCGTAATGCCTCTGGCTTTACTTTTTCCATCTTTCACGGTTTAGCTGGATTGAGCTTTTTATCCTCAGTAAAAAAAAGCTTCTATCACAATTAGCGAAACTCAGATCACACATTTGCTAGCGTTCCCGCAAATAGATCTGTTATTCAGAAGATATTCGCTAAACGCTGTAACCATAGCGATAACCTCCCGGCGAATTTCGCGCCCCGAGGAGTGCTCGCGGTCGTCCCGCGAGGAGCGTCAGCTTACAGCCTCGTGATGCTACAAAATCCACCCGCATCCCCACGCGCCTTCCTGCTCTGACCTGGAAAAACCTCTCAGGCATCAATAGCAAAGCTGTTTCATTTTACAACGAGTTTAGCAGCCCGAATCATCCTTTGATTTTTATCTTCTTTTAATCAGGGGAAGCACTTGCCTCCGCAAAGCACGAGGAGCCCCTATAACCGATGTATACGTGGTATTATTAGTATTGGTAATCATAAAGTTGATGACAACTTTACTGTAGTGGCAGGATGTTGAATAATTATTGACTATTTTGTTTCATATTTTCGCATTGTACATTTTACCTCACGCCAGAATTCCAAGGTTTGCTCTTGTATAGTCGAAAACCGGGTCAAATGGGGTATTCAGACGTCGCGTCAGTTGAATGGTAGTAAATTGTGACGAGTGTAGCATTGGATGGTATATGCTTATCTGGCCAGTAGGTGACGCCAAATTGTGAAAAACGCCGCCATGACTTCCCGCCGTTCAGAGAATGACTGAGATATCAAGTATTTCGTGAAGCATGAAAATTAGCCCGCGTAACTGCGATGAGGGCTACCCAGGACAACACTTCCGTCACCTCACGATTCACATTCAGTATAATCCCGTGTTTTACCCTTCGCAGTTCGCCAACTTACCCAGTAATAAAGTTTTGTTAAACAGTGTTATGGAGGGGATTACAGATATCAGTTTATCAGAGGTAGCTAGACAACTGAACGAAAGGCAGCGTGGGACAGCTGTTTGCACTAGTCCATGTCCTACTTTTATGGGACGTCTGGGTTTTACTTGGTGCAATTATTCCGCTATTCTAGTGATCGTGCTTTACAATAGTGCCCGCATGAGGCTGTAGACGCTAGACATCTGATGTTGGTAATAAATAATTCCGGTATAGCCCAGAGCTCTGTGGGAGATTCGGTAATCGAGGAGCGCAGCGTCTACAGGGGAGACTGGGAATGTGCATTCGCACGCGTGCACTTCACCTGGTGGGAACAGGTGTTGGCCACAAAGCACCTCTTGTTACTGTGTTCATATCGTGTTTGTGTCGAAACAAAAACCCGTGGTGGCTTTGCTCAGTCAGATTTACTGTTCGGTGACGTTCTGGGCAAACAAGGACAGCAGTGATCTGTGTATGGTGATTGATAAGATCTGCCATAAATTCTCATTTTGTTTTATACTCTGCGTCTGTGAATAACATCACACACCTGCTGTAATTTGATTGATGACAAATCAATTCTGCTCCTGTCAATCAAAGTGGATGAAGACTCTCTGCCTGAGGTTTTCTGCCTACTAATTGGGGGGGAACAAGTCTACAAAAAAAAAAAAGTACAGCCAGTTAAACATTTCAAATTTGTATTTTATTATTAAATTTGCATAAAAGTATAACAAAATCAGCAAAAACAGTACAGTAAATATTGCTACATAACCTTGTAAAAAGATTGAAAAAAACTTGATCACTTGCTAAATGGCATCTCTACGGTTTGCAGTTTCTCTTTTCTTGCACTTATGAAATTCATAATTTTTCAAAAATGAAAGACTATAACGTCACTATTTGACAAATGTGGAAACAGAGTCATGTGACACAGAATCATGTAACTCTAATGGTTTGCACCTATGGACGTCTCATTGGGATTTTCCTCTGTACAGTACAGCATCTGTGAAGGAGTAACAGAGCGGGAGAGCCAGAGCTGAATGTACCCTCCCCTCTGTCTCAGGGCTTTTAGAAATGAACAAGGAATCGCATTTCTGGAAATGTTTTTATTTGGTCTATTTAACATAAAGGTCCAAGGCAGTTGTAACCAGCCCTGTTGCTGGAGCTCTACCATCCAGTGCGGTTTTCCTGTCCAGCTTAAAGCACGCTTCACTCAACAGCTAGAGGCCACTGAACTGCAAATTAATAGATTCAGTTGGGTCAAGCAAGGCTTAAAATGAAAAACTACAAGATGGCACATCTACATAAACAAGAATAGACACCCAGCTCTGGCGGTTGAATGTTGTCGCTTTGTTAAGTTTGGTTTGAAAACAACAGGACTTTAATTCTCCAGGAACAGGGTCAGTTCCAACTAGTCTAAGGCAGCGTGTTGGGTGGGATAATGGGGAAGAACAGAAAAACAAGAAATGTTGGTGGGCAGAGGGACAAACGAGTCTAAGATGGGTGCCATTTTGATATGGCCACGGAAGACCAGTCAGCAGTGTTTGGTTGGTGTTGGAGAAGGTGGGTGGGTGGGCAGGGTGGTTTTGAGAAGCTAGAGGAGCAGGTTGTACTTGAGAGCACCTTGAGTATTTTTGCAGCATCCATCCTGTTTCCATCTATTTGCTGTTCAAGGGTCAGGGACGTGTCTGTATGGAGCACAATATCATAAATATATAGTTAGAATGTTGCTTTGAGCATTTGTATGTTAAAAAAATGGCCAGCACCTTATCTAACTCCGTAGCTATGCAGGGTTTTCAGCTACTTTGTGTGGCTCAGTTGGCGATTCTGTTGGTCTCGGGTTGAATTCACACAGCAGACATGGCTAACATGGTTAGCAAGCTTTACTTAACAATGTAGCTTTCAGTGCTACGATATCTTCCTCAACTAGCTAGCATTCTGTATAGCATGCAATGCCATGATAGCCTCTTCAGCTCGTCTTTACACTGTGCAGCAGTTGAAGTGGTTTCATGGCTTCTTTAGGTATTTGGATGATTAGTGTGCAGTGCGATAATAACGGCTAGCTGTCTATATCCATGCTGTATAATGCCGTGGCAGCTTCCTTATCCCGCGGGCTAACAATGTCGTTGTTGCAGTACTGCGATAGCTTCTTGAGCCAGTTGGATTACTAGTGCATGGTACAATGATGGCTTCCGCAGCCAGCTGGCAAACAATCAGTAAGAATGTTCTAAATAGATTCCATGTGAGTGAGTATATGAATAATAAATACTCAGTGTTATATCTAATAAGGGGTCTGTACATTGTAGCCTATATCACATGACCCTTGAAATGGAAATAGATGGCTGCAGGGTATGAGCTGGAAGCCACGGTGATCGTGTTGTGCGGTTTTGATAAGATGGAGATGCTGTTTGGGTCAGTGAGCTCATTCCAATGACATATTTCTCACATACTTTTCACATTAAGATTCTTTTCTTAATCTTAGAATAAAAAATAAGAAAAAGAACGAGGGGGTGATTAAAGTAATGCGAATTGGTGAAATGGAATATGCTTTCCTCCTTTAAACACAAGTTCAAAATGACGTCAGTTCTACACAGTTCCAGGTGTGTGAGTTTTGGAGAGGCAGATTCACAGGTCAATCGAACGTATGTCATGCCTTCTGGAAAAAATAATTTCACAAAGGATATTGTTGCATTTCCTTGCGAGGGATATCCCTAGGACACCTCTTTTTCCTTTTCCCTAACTTATTTAACGGACTGGGATAAAAACTAAGAATTGGAATGAACCCACTGTGTTGGGTGATGTTTGGAAGGGTGATTGTTGGAAGTCAAGGTTTTAGCTAGTGATTGGTTTTCCAATACTCAGTTGGACAGTGGCCAGCATCTCATCCAGAATCAACTCCAGGTTAAATCCGTCAATGAAATACCAACAGAATCCCTCTGATCCTGCTGACCCCTGAATCTCTCACGTTTTCTGACTGGCTACTGCTCTTTTGCAGTTTTTCGCTGGCTTATGCTGTGGAACAAGTCTCTTTCGGTGTAGAGGCTGCTTAGTTTTGGTATAACATTAGCAGAAAATTCTGACACGTTTAACTTGTATTGTGACAGGAGTGATTATTGAGACAAGATTTGTTTGATTTTCCTTCTTAAAAATTGCATTTTTCTATCTTTTTTCCCCTCTAATTGCAAGACAATGACTTTGTTGGCTTGAGCCAATGAGAAACCACGCAATAAAAAGCACAGAGTAGCCAATCAGACAGAACTACATATAATCAAGTCTGACAGAACAGGCATTCTGTGGCTGCAGTAGCGGGAAAATTGTGTCCTACCATCTAATGCCAAACCACTTTTCCTTAACTTCGATGGGAAATGTCTTGAAGTTATGGAAAGAAGTGAAGAATAATTGATAAGAACTTAGGAAAAGACAACCGCTCTGCGAAGAGAATCCGACCACACTAGGCTAAGTCATCATGCGTCCCTTGGCAGTCATGCTCGTTTGTTTTAGTGATTGGCCGGTGAGTGGTGCATAACTTTAAATATTATTGCCCCAAGGAATAATGCAATGGCACTATCTCCATTCTTTTCGTAAAGGATGGTTCAGTGCTATGCTAAATGCTAAAGGAGATAAGTAACAAAGCACCTTTCCTTAAGATTTAGAGAATTCAAATACACTTATCATGGCTGGCACGTAAATACTTCCAGGTCATTTATGAGGAGTTAAGAACTTCACTAAGCAGAAAGAGTATTCGAACGCAGCCTGTATTCATTTTGCAGACTGTTTTAGCTTGAGCTAATTCTGGATGAAATCTGGGCTTCTTAAGAGTTCAGCAGCACCGTCAGATGAAGATGAGAGGTTGGGGGATTTGAGCAGTGTTTCAGTCTTATAATAATGTGTGTATCTGGGTCTGAGAAATGTGTATTGTGTGCCTGTAAGGTGGTGTGTGCGCAAGAGTGTGTATGTGTGCATCTCAGTATGTGATTATGGGGTGGTGTGTGTTTTGTGGTGGGGTGTGTCAATGCGTTTGGCTTTGACGTGGTTGTGTAAGTAATAACGCTTGAGTGTTTTTCTGAGTGGTTTTATATGGTTGTGAGGAAGTGAGTGTTTGGTAGTATTTTGGAGTGTTTACTGCATGGATGTGAGGTTTTGTGTGTGTGTGTGTGTGTGTGCGTGTTCAGGAGGTGATGCTCAGCTGTTTGATAGTCCTTGGGTGTGTGAACTGCATGGCTACGAGGTAGCGTGAGTGTGTTTCTGTGACTGTGTTTACGAATGTTAGTTAGTTTGTTTGTGTTTAGGTGTGTCTTGATTGTCAGGTGATGTGCACTCAGAGTCAAATATTCACTATGTCAGAAGACAGTATCACCTGTGAACCATCCTTGAGAAGCACCACACAGGTTTAGTGTTCTGACTGTGAATGGGTTCAACTGCACTGCATGACGCTGAGGTCCAAGTTTTGCAGTGTAAAGGTACCGTAAAGTTCATCAATGAAAGAGCCACTGTGGTATTTCAACATAAGAACCGGGAGTACATGTAGAAACTAGCAAAATGACTTATTAAACACATCATTTATACTTGCATTTCTAAAGATATGCACAATTAGAATCAAAGCTGAACACGTACAGTAGCAAAATTACTCCATTTTATATACTCCTACAAAGAGTATTCAAACCAGTTCAGTCCATACTCACAAATTGATTGGAAATAAAAATAAAATAAAATAAATTGGTTGACGCTAAAGGAATCTATTTTTTGCTTTCTTTTTACAAATCAGGAGAGTAAAAAAAAATGAAACCTCACATTTCTGGATAATAATTAACATTTACCCGTCCTAATCATCAAACACGGAATCATTTACATCTTCCCAAAAATAAACGGAGGCGCGAGCAATGCACCTTTAGTGTTCAGTAACAGGGAAGTGTCTGGTTGCTTCTGCAGTTTCCGTGTGGCAGTGGACAGACCAATCCGTGATTAACAGATGCCCCCCCTTAAAAAAAACGTATTAATTAGACTAATTAAGATAATCACATGCTCGTAATAAGACACATTACCCCCGGCCTGGAGTTCCAGGGGCACCTGGATGATCATTTAAAGCACCTGATTGGACGTTACTTCACCTCTCCTGGTTTAGTGGAGTTGAATCTGTTTATGATTTTGAGGTCGTGACTGAAAAAAACCTTGCGGCTCTCAAGGACCCGGTTTGGGGACCCCAGCACACCTTGCGGCCCTTAGGGGTCGTAGCCCTCCACGCTGCGCCAAACTGAATATCAGCTCATTAGGGGTGGGAAAGATGACATTATAAACGGCCCCAGCAGTCCAATCAACAGCCCATTTGTGTGAAATTTGTAAACTCACTGTCTGTGCAGCTAACACTACGCTTACTCACCATTTCCTCACTATGTACTAAGTGCTCGTTGTTTGCTATGTATTCAGTATGCACTCATTATTTACTCATTCTGTACGACTATGGCTACTCTTGTCCTGTGTGCTAACTGCACACTCACTGTGTACTACTGTGCACTCACTATGGCTACTCAGTCCAGTGTACGAACTGTGGCCGCTTCTGTGTGCTAACTGCTTACTCACAAAGTACTCACTGTGTGCTCACTATGGCTACTCAGAACATTTTATTCACTATGGCTACTCAGTCCTCTGTCCTGACTACTTGCTCACTCTGTACTCACTGCTTTCTTACACTAAACTGTGTACTCACTGCTTAACATATACTGTTTACTCACCACTTCATTACAATGCACTCACTGCTTACTCACTATGTACTTGGACTGCTAAAGCAATGGCAGCCCAGAGTTAGCCAGTGTCCAAACAGCCCACTTAATGTAAACAACCTTTACGGTAACCCCAGTAAAGTCTCTTTGAAGAGCAGGTCTAAATGCTGGGGTCCCCACCCAGCCCTGCCCCCCCCTCTCAGCACCACAGGGGAATTGTGGGATTGCACAGATAACAGAAGAGTTAGCGGTAAAGAGGCAGGAGGTTGGGTCATGTATTTCAGGGGTCAGGGTTGGGGGGGGGGGAGTGGTTTCAGGTAGAAGTTGAGGTGACTATCTGCGGAGTCAGGGGTGCATCGGCTCGGGGCTTGTGGCACTAGGGCTGGTAGTTAGGAGAATTAATTCAGGGGTGTGATGCAGGGATTCAGGGATCTGTCCTATGAGATTCAGGGCTTGCTGCAGAAATCGAGTGGTGAATTGTCGAGAAAAAAGGGTGAGCTCTATAAACTTTAGGGGGTGTTGTCATAAGGAAGGAGATTCATGGGTCCTGGGTCAGACATTGAGGGGTGAGCTTTATCTTTTTTGGGGGGATGATAAGATGAGGAAGAAAATTCAGGGATGAGTTGTGGTGATTCAGGTGTGCGCTGTTGAGTTTCAGGGGTGAATTGTAGAGATTCAGGGATGCTGAGTCAGCAATTAAGGGGTGTATTGTGGAGAGTTGTGGAGATTCAGGGGTGCTGAGTCAGAGATTAAGGGGTGAGCTCGATCTTCTTTGGGGGGGTGTTGAGTTTCTGCATACCCCGCACCTTCTCCAACAGCGCAGCCACAAACTCCTGCAGGAAACAGGAAGTGAGTTAGAGGAAGTGGACATGAGAGGGAAAAGGGAACCAGGCATTTCCCTGCAAGTGAGAGAGCGTGCCTTTGAGTGTGTACCTTTGTCTCCAAATGTGTGCATGCGTGTGTGTGTGTCATATCGGAAGACGCACAATCCGTCTCACTGTTTGTCGCTGTAGCTTGGAGCATCTGTCCAATTATTGCGAGGTCATGTCATGTGACACTACTTTGTCCTAATTAGGCCAAGCGGGAAAACCTGTTTATTCAGTTGTGGCTTGAGTACTGATCTGGTTTCCACAGAGGGAAATGCGAATTAGCAAATGCTAATGGCTTTAGATTGTGAATGACCAGTAGATGCAGTGGACTAATCTCTACCTGAAGTATTTTGTCTTGACCATTAAATATAAACACGGAAATTATTTTTTTCAATCCAAAAAACACAGAGTAGAGATCTTGAGATTGTGGACTTAAAATGCTGTAAGGAGTACTTTTCCAGTTACGACATCCTTAGCCCCTTGAATTCCTCTGGTATTAGCCTTTAGCATGGAATGCTATTGCATAGGCATGGTTAACTATGGGTTGTATAAAATCAGTCAGGGTAAAGAGATGTGTGCATTGAGCTGAACAAAAGCCTCTCTGTTGCTGCCGGACCTGCATGTGTCAGGGGACCCAGGTTTGTAAATATAAACAAGAAGGGCTTAGCGATGCTATAAAGTCCCTAAGAGGATATAATGATGTTAAAATGCGTTTGTGAACTTACGTCTGTGGGCTTGTAGCAGTCCACCAGTAGATCCTGTAGGCCAAAGAAATCACAGAGTGAAAATAGAGTGTTTTTACTCACTCTTGTCGTATGATATGTTTATCTTCCTCAACTCACCGTGTGATATCAACAAGGGATCACTCATCATTAACTGTGGACCCATGAGATTGTAGGCATGTGAAATATTTAAATGGCTCAGTTAATACGGCCTATAGCTGTTCACAATGATACCACATAACTGTGCAAACATCGTAGAACTAAACTAATGCATAACTCTCTCTGCCCACTTAAAATATGGGTCACCTGATCTATCTGCACCTTAAAGGCCCAGTGAGAGGCTCACAATGAAACATGGAATAAATCTGGCACGCACTGGGATAAAGGTGCTCTTAAAAAATTCAAACTGTCCCTTTAAGTCATGACTCACGATTTCTGAGTAATGACATAAAAAAATCAGTGGGCACTGGACTGGCTTTTTCAGTACATGAGTTTTTTTCTGACACTTTTATCCAAAGGAATTTGCAGCTGATTTGACCAGTCAGGGGCCAACCCCCCCGGAGCAGTGCAGGGTTAAGAGTCTTGCTCAAGGGCCCGACAGCTGCTCTGATTTAACTAAGACGCTCTAGTGGCTTGACGCAACAACTATTCTGAGGCCCAATCAAACACCTTGGCCAATAGACAACACACATCGCCTGCGTCGGCTGTCCCACAATGCCCCTCTTTGGCAGTACCTTAACTCTGATGGCGCGCTCCTTGTCACTGGGCATATCCAAAAGCTCGTCCACGTCGATCTCTAACTCCGGAATCGCCTCCTCCTGTGACCGACAGACACACACACGCACACACACACACACACACACACACACACACTTTAGAGAAACTGAACACTGTGAGCCTTTCACAGATCACTGACTCCCCTACACCCTCCGATATTACCGTCACCATGACGACACCGCCTCCCCTTGACTCGCTAAGTGCTGCAAAGTTGCTAACCAAGGAAAACGTCTTAATTCCCATCATTAAGGCGAACGCATAACGCAGCCCTAGGCTTTCTTAATGCGTCCCGCTGGATAATGCCATTTAATGCATTATACATGAAGCCTTCCTGTTTTCTTTCAAATACATTAGAGACCCGGTGTGGTGTTCAGCAGTGCTCAATTTTCACCATATATTCAGTGTGAACATTTACATTCAAAACATGGACAGAACACTCAGAGTTAATGACCACTGATGAGGGTTATGGCTTTGTGTATTTCAGTTCAAAATTTCACATTCTGAAAACAGTTGATGCCTCATTCAGACGTCCCTTTAATAACAAAACATGATTACAGTGTGAGGCTGAGTGAGATTTGTAAGTAAAGGAAGGGGTTGCTGTGGGTTTGCGGTCTCTGGTTAATGTTATTCAGAAACTCAAAGGACACACAGCTGTCTCAGTCACTTGACATAAAACTCTTTCATTTGTGCCTCACCAGCCGTCCTTTAGCTCCACCTTACTCTCTCTCTCTCTCCCTTGCTGTTTCAGTCTATCCGCTTCTCACTCTCTCCCTCCCTCTCTCTATCTCTCCTGCTCTCCTCTTCCATGATTGTTCATGCGGACGGCACTCTTGAATGTAGGCGGGAATGTAAATGAATGGTAATAGCAAGTGTTGGGGGTAACGCATTACAAAGTGACTAATTACTGTAATCAGATTACATTTATCAGTAACGCAGTAATGTCACGCATTACTTTGTTGACATAAGTAATCGGATTACAGTTAAAAACAAATTAATTATCTAGTTACTTGCATTACATTAAATTCTTCAACTATCGGCAGGGCGGGAGGCCAGAAAAATGTCTTCCTCTTCATCTTTCTTTTGAGTATATTGGCGATTGAGACCGAGGACAGAAAAAGATTCATGCGTCCTTTTTCATGTGTGTTTATGCTAGTACTGTAACCTTGTACTTGACTTACTTTTGCAGTGCATTTTGGGCTGATTTTTACAACTTTCATGTTGGTTTTTTTGTATTAAAGGGCATGAAAGAGAGATCTTGTGTGTGTCCTCCTGACGAGAGCAGAGATTTGTGCTGATCTGGGCATATGCCAGGTTTTAACATGATATGGTTAATAATTTAGTTATGGTGAATTTCAGATGATGGTGCTGAGTCATCCAAAAGTAATGTAACTAGCTATTACTAGCTAACTATTTACTTTCAGCAGTGAGTAATTAAGAAAAGTAAGGAATGGCTTTTTTTAAAGTAACTAGTAATGTGTAATGCATTACTTTTTTAGGGTAACTACCCCAACACTTGTAATAGCTGCATCAACCATGTAAATGTCAGGTTTGCGTTTAGTCCTTATCGAGAGATAGTGAGCATTCTCTCTTGATCAGTCAAGAGACTGCAGTGTTTCCAGCTCCTCCTTGTAGTATTGGATCAGTGAGTTCCGTACCTCAGAGGGATAACGTAAATGCAGGACAGATTGGAACAGATTTTTTGGTACTACCCATAACATTTTACGATGAAAACAGCAATAATCGTAATGTGTGACAAACTGGACTGAACAGCTTGAAGAACCCTGGCTTTTTATGTCTTTACAGGCTGCACTACACACAATGACTTTCTGACCCCCATTTACTGATCCCAGGTCAGCTGGATCATCATTAATGTCATGTACTGTGTGGATTAAATCAGTGTTTCTAGACCTTTCTGCCCTGAACTCTAACCTTCCATCCCCATAGGGGACATGATAACCCATCTGTCTGTAATAATCACTGCTCCCCCTGAACGCACTTCAGTTCGCTCAGTCAGGCTGATTCTATTCAACACCACATAAAAAGGATAAGAAATATTCAAAATATTCACCATGAACACTTATGACTTCTTACTTGAAATCTAAATCAAACAAAAAGCTACCAGCACTATGAATTTTTCGCTTTGTGTCACAGGTTAACAAGTCCGCTTACAGTACTCCTGTCAGTATTTTCTGAACTTCTCCAGGAGCCTCAGCAGTGGCCCAAGGCCTTCTTTTGGACCCCCTGGTCACTGACCCCAGATCAGCTTCTGAGTACACGGTGTAACGGCAGCCAGCCCAGGGAGAGATGCTTGGGCTACTGACCTCAGACCAGCAGTCGCTGGCGCATGGTGCAGGCCGGATGGCAGGGCCCAGTTAGGCCACAGACGGTGCATGGCAATGGTTGTCATGGCAGCAGATTAATTGGCACAGAAACAATCGGACTTGTTCACAGATGAATGACCTGGACTTAAGAGCGTGGACCCCGCCTTCTGTCTCGCTTCATCCTGCCTTTCTCTCTCTCCCTCTATCACTCCATCTCCCTTCTCCACCCATCACCCCTACTCCTGCTCTCTCTCCTTCCTTCCCTCTCTTTCTCTCTCTACCTCTTTTTTCTTCCCCTTACAATCTGGTCTCCCCTCCAGAGTTGGGCTAACAAGACCAGCTGGCACTGCGTGTGTGTGTGTGTGTGCGCATGTGTGTGTGTGCGTGTGTGCGAGAGTGTGTGTGAGTGTGAGCATGAGCGTGTGCTTCCGTGAGAGGACAGATTACAAGGCAATGTAAAAGAGTGGGGAAGAGACACTGCGTTTACATGCACACCATATTCTGATTAAGGTCCATATTCAGGTTAAGGTAATATTCCGAATAAGCTGTTTACATGCGCTGAGCGATGGGAATATTCCGTTTACATGTTATTACATCCACCAGTTAGGTCCAATCTCAACATCGAGTTTCAGCAAATATAGCGCTCGAAAGTAATCGTCATGGCTTTGGTTGCCTTCAGTTAGAGTTTTAAAGCCGAGATCGACTCCACTCTCTTGGCCATTGCCATCGCCAGCGGTCTCTGTCCCAGAATTTCATCCATGACCGCGAAATAAATGAAACTGGCTACATCAGGGCCGCTGGTATTGGCTATTGACTGGCTATTTTTTTAGCCAGTCGTGAGTTTGCTGTAATTTTCTATTCTTGCCATCTAACTCATTAGTCAACTTGTACTCTAGAATTTCTTGCAAGAACGAACTTTGTGCAGCTATCAGCTCTTCTACACGACACTAATCACTACTGACTATTGATTGTGGAGAGTGACGACCTGACAGTTCCCTAAATATTAGGGAGCTAACGTTGAAACTAAAATTACACTCTCATAACTACCTAACCTATTAGCTAAATTAAGCAACTAGCAAGAAAACATAAGTAATGTTACTGCTGTCTTGCTAGCTAACGTCAGACGATACATTATAGTCCTAATTTCCTACACTGTGCATGAACATACCGAAGCTCCTAAGAATAGCAAATGGGAGTAAGATTACGACTGGCATAAAAAGAGCTACACTCCATCTGCAGTGGGTAGGTTAAGTCCTTCTACCCACTGCACGCTTTCGTACCATTTCATAATAATGGCCACTAGGTCACATGATCACAACCATCCAATCAGCGCACTCATCTTGCCTTAAAATTCAGAATCTATGACATCTTTTGTCATTGGCTCCGGGCGACCCACGTGATCAAACATTATGGCTTCCTCAACGACAAGCGACGTCATGGACATTTTGACGAAAAATGTCGAGGAAAAACTGTGCAGTATATGGCATATCGACAGTTTAAGGACCTACCAGATGGAAGCTATAAAGTCTGTGCTGCTGGGGAAAGATGTTCTTGTCTGTATGCCGACTGACAGCGGCTAATCCTTGTGTTTCGAAGGCCTGACTTCGGCGATTTCAACCGAGTCAGGCCTGTCACTTTTGTCACCCTCGGGCCAGGCTGCAGATCCAGCAGTGTTAGTCGTGTCTCCGTTGGTGACATTAATTAGCACCCAGGTTGCTCATTTGAGGAGCATCGGCATCACGGCGATCGATCTACATGCTGACAGTGACAACTTGGACCGGGTGTTGGAGACTGAGTCTGGGAACAGGTTTGTAAATCTGTTATAATAATTGTCTAGATCTATAAGTATCATCTTAAAATTCAGTTCAGGCCGTGAAGTGACAGTCTAATTATCCTGATTTAAACAGGGCTCAATTTGGGTCATGATTACGCTGGCGAAATAAGGCTACGGTTTGAGCCTTACTCGCTAGCAAGCTAGTTGGCTGCCTAGCTAATAATAGGCCAAAGTGATAATAGGCCAAGCCTAAGTAATGCCAAGCTGTGTGTCATAATTAGCGCGCCATTGTATTTAGCTACATGGCCAACTAGCTAGCGAGCTTAAAGGCCACAGTTCGCTCACAACTGAATGCTCGCGAGCGAGCTGTTTTGCTAGAGACATCGATAACTATAATATTTTAGCTAGCATGCCAATGTTACGTTATTTAACATCCTAGAGTCGCTTTCACACCGGACGCGAACGTATTTCCTAATCTTATATCGCACTGACATACCACGCAGAAGCATGAAAGCCCTTCGGCACAACGGTATATCCTTTTTTTGGGAGTATTTTCTGCTATGATCATCGCGGATTGTTTAACGTTTACATGTTGTTTCCGCTATTCCGTCTGCTGCTGGCGACGCATTTGAAAGCTCGGCGCTGATTGGTCCTCAGTCGTCGTCGACTTGCGGTTGACACCTGGTGGCTATTATTATAAAAGAGTACGAAAGTGTGCAGGAGGAAGGACTTAACCTACCCACTGCAGATGGAGTGTAAAAAAGAGCCACTGCCTTTATTTTTTTCGCTTTGGAATATACCGCCTTCAGTTTTCCAGCGATGCTGAATTTGGTTGGCACTTGGCAGTTAACACAAAACCAGCCTCTCTCCACTTTTCGCACACCTTAAAGATATCGTTGTTACAGTGCTTTCGACCATCGATATATTCCAATATATTCATGTCTTTCATTATCTGAATGCACTCAGTCGTCTCCTCTTCGCTTCAAAAATGCATATTCCTTGCGAATTGAACAGGCGCACACGTAGTTGAATATTCTGTTCGGCATATTCCGATTAAGGTGTATACACGAGCCAATATTCCGATTAAAACAGGCATATGCCAGGGGTCTTAATCGGAATATTTTGAACCGGAAAATGACCTTAATCGGGTTATTGCACGCATTTACATGACAGCCACGCAATCAGAATATTCTTATATTCCGATTAATACAGGAATATTAGTGTGAATGTAAACGCAGTCACTGAGCAGGAGTTGGACATGAGGGGAGTCGAGCAAGAAATCACATTTATACATAATTATAACCAAAAAAAATATTTCACAGACATCCTCTATTATGTGCAGTGGTCTGTGGCTAATTCTACATCCTTTATCAAAGCACAGCAGCACTAATCCCAGTTCCATTTTCACTGGATTGCGTTCATAATCCCCTACACTCTATCATAGTACAGTAATACCAATCCCACATCTTCCATCACAGGACTGTAATACTCATTCCATCCTCACTGTACTGTAATATGAACCGCAGAACTCTTTATCATAGTATCGTAGAACTATTTTCACGTATTCTTGCAATAATGTGGCACTAATCCCAAATAATCCATCATAGTCCTGTAGTGCTGATTCCACTTTCTCGTTGTACTGTAATATGAGCCACAAAATCCTCAGCCCAATACCGCTAATCTCACATATTCTCACGGTATTGTAGCACTAATTCCACATGATCCATCACTGCGCTGTAGCGCTGATCCCTCATCTTCACAATGCTGTAATATTAATCACAGAATCCTTCATCACAGTTCCATAGTTCTAATCCCACATATTTTTACAGAATGTTACCACTAATCCCACATATTCCACCACAGTACTGCACTGCTAATCCCACATTCTCCATCTCGGTAAACGGCACTACGATGGCATCATTCACTACAGCACTACAGTACTAATCCATCATCCTCTATAATTACTATATAATTGTAGTACTAACTAATCCCATATCCTCATTCATGGTAGTAATAATCCTACATATTCCCTCCCACAGTGCCGCAGGAGTAATCTCACATCTATGACAGCAGTGCTATTCCCACAGTATCAACAGCTAGGTTTCCATCATCTGTTTTGATGCGCATCTAGAACGTGTCGCATCGGAAAATGACGATGGAAATGCCAAAATTCAAATGAAAACCCCCCGATTCGCACAAAACAAATAGTATTTGTCAGTATTACTCTTACAAATCATCTTAGGCAGTAACGAGGCACTAACTCTAAATACTGTAAATCGGAGTACTTTAGAAGTAATCCCACATTCTTCATGACAGTACTGCAGTACTGATCTCACATCCTCACAGTACTGTAGAATTAATCCCACAAACTGCACTACACGACTATGGATAGTAGTAGATATTATATCTCCTATAGCATGTTTCCTTAACTGATGTCTGTCTTCGCTTAGCTGTTAAGTTTCGTCAACCTGATTTGAAATAATCAAGTTTGTACAATAAAGAAGGCCTATGGTGACCCTTCATAGAACAAAAATTATATATCTTCAAAAGGGAAGAAACAGAAACTAGGGAAAAAATGGATAAATACTCTCTGTGGTTTGGCCAATGATGTCATAAGAGTACACCCTGTTGTAAGTATCTGTATTCCCCATCGTACTGTAATGCCAATCCCACATTATCACTCCATGTACTGTCATGCCAATTCCAGACTTACTGTACTATTGTGCTGATCTGACACTCTCTATAGCAGTTCCATACTATTAATCCCACATTTTTTTAATCAAAGTACTGTGGTATCAATCCCATATCCTCAAATTACTGAACTCCAACAGTAATTGCACGAAATTAATAATGCCACATCCTCACAGTACTGCAGCACTAGTCCCACATACTCCATTACAGCACCATAGTACTAATCCCACATGTTCTATCTCATAACTGTGGTACTAATCCCATATCCTCTATCACAATACTATTGTACAAATCTCAAAAACGATCAATGCACTGTAATTCTAATCCCCGACCCCTGTGTGCAGAACAATTTGAATGGACTAACAAGTTCAAACTTCATTTATTTGTAAATATACACATATGTGGCACATCAATTAAATTCAATTCTTTGGCAATTCTGTAAAAAAAAAAGTGTACAACACTCTCCACAAACTTGAGTCAATGTTTATTCTGTAAAACAACACGTCAAGCTGACCATCACATGACCCGAGTCACATTAGACGTACCGAGAAGATTGAGCAGGAGGGGGGAACGAGCCGTTGAATTGAATCAGTCAATTAAATGTTAGCGCTTCCCCGTTTTTGCAGTACATTTTAGAGCTTTTCAGATTTATCCAAACAGGCAGAGTAGAGGGGCCAGATGAATGAGGAACGAGCGAGAGTCAGACACGTGTAACAAAGGGCGAGCGATTGGATTCAAGATACCGACATCACAGCTCTCAGTGGCCCTGTGGACACCCCCCAGTGGTCATGTGACCGTGGGAGCAGAGTACGGGGCATATGAGCAGGTGATGTTGGGGGGGGTGTGTTGTTATGCTTTTGCAGCTGCAGAATGGAATTCAATAACAACAGATTTCATATCTCACTGTGCTCTACAGGCGTTTGCAGCACAGAAAATACAGGCGTCACGGATTAAAATTCCCGTTCACACAACAGGCTTTACTCATTAGTCCTGCTCCCGGGCCGAATAACAAATAAATGAATCAAACGAATCGAATGAGAGCTTGCAAAATTCCATTCAATAGAATGTAAAATGATACCGTTATAACAGCCTGTGAAGGTGAAAGTCAGAATTTTTTTTTTTTTTTTTAAGCTATCATCAGTGCTTATTCAATTTATACCAAAATATCTCCTGAATTGTGGCTTTAGAAAATAATAATAGAAATTAGCAAATTTCCTATTACTTGTGATTTTGTTGTCATGGAAGCCAAAAGTAAATGAACAGATTTCCGCCATATGTCATGGACTTTTAGATATCTCTGATAAAATGTAATGTATCAAATTTGAAGACAATTGAAGAATATTGACAATTTTATGGACATTTGAACCTTTTTGCCCGGCCCCCCGCGACTTTACCACCCCTCCACTAAGAATGGGGTGACCCTCCGATATTGAGTTTCAAATCATGTGATGCAGTATTGAAAACACAACCAAATGATTTCACATTCAAGTCAATCAGACCATTCTGGGGGAAGTTATTCAGAAAAAATGATTTCTTTAACATCAGCCTATATCTTCATTGAACTTTGTCCTACTTCACCAAAAAACAGTAGGTTTCTATTCTAGACCAAAGGATTTGCATCACGATTACTGACCATGCTCATAACTTACATCCCAAAAAACAGAATCTGTTTGACTGCAAGTCAGAATCTGATTCCATCCTTGCCAATCTGCCTTTGTTTTTCATTGTATTTATACAGTTTAGTAACTCTAACATTATGCTTTTTATATTAAGGAGCTTTCTATAGAAATGTGAGTATTTACAGTACTATTTTAAGCTTTAGTGAAGGGGTGTGAAGAATGTAAGCCCGTTGCCATCGCCAATAATTATAGAAGAAGAAAAAAACCTGCTTGATTTTGACCTGCTGTTGAGCAGAGTTACTTTGTTCAAAGTTGTGAGCATGCAGTTATTGTGACACAGCTCCTTCAAGGAAAAGTTCACCCAAAAATGAAAATTCACTCATCATCTACTTGCTCCAAGGCTAATCGAAGGGTCCATGAATTTCTTTCTTCCTCAAAACACTTTCAGAGTTACAAAGAAAAACAGCATTGAAGACCAATCCAAATCAATTGAACTCATTGGAGACCACTTTTTCAAGCATAAAAGAACAACATTTCAAAACAACAAAATGCCTCCATACTGCTCGTGTGGCGTTATCCAAGTGTCTGTTAGCCCCGACATTCAAATTTGGCTCGTAAAGATGTCTTTTCACAATATTTATTTATACTTAATGTCTAATGTAGCCACTTAGCTAGGAGCCGTGTTCATTTTCACAGAAGTTGTTTGAAATTCAAGGCATCTAGCTACGGTGGCCAACGAGGGCAAATAATGCTGCAACGGCCTGAAACATCTCCAACTGGAGAAACGTGCTGCCGTTTTGAATGTTCGTATTCCCTGATCAAACAGTGCATTTTTATGGTCGGCTAACTTAGCGAGGTCAATTTCCTCTGCGGAAATAAACAGGACTCTTAGCTAAGTGGCTACATTGGACATTTTGGATAAAATATAGCGAAGAGACGTCTTCATGAGTAAAATTTGATTGTCGGGGCTTACGGACACTTGGATGACAACGCACGAGCAGTATGGAGGGATTTTCTGGTTTATAAATGTTTGTTTGCGCTTGAAAAAGTGATCTCCACTGACTTCAATTGATTTGGATTTGTCTTCAATGCTGTTTAACTTTGTAACTCAGAATGTGTACTAAGGAAGAAATAAATTCATGGACCCTTCGATTAGCCTTAGAGTGAGTAGATGATGAGTGAATTTTCATTTCTGGGTGAACTTTTCCTTTAAGGCCGACTTGAATTGAAATCTAGTGTGGAGTGGTTTACTACAGACAGCTATAGAGCAAATACAAGCAAACGAGCATGCAACAAACAAACTCAACTGACCAATATGCTTGTCAAAATTTCAGCTAGCAAAAAATAACTAATTACAAATACAGGATATTGAATAAACAACTGCCGCTGCATTTCTCTTTCTGACCTTAAATTTCCCAGGAAAGGTGTGATGGTGTCATGTCCTTCGACTTCTCACGGGGCTGAGTGTTGGAGCGAACGGAGGGCTTATTGTGTGATCCAGTTTGTGATGCAGTCTTGGAATAATGATTTCTGAGTACATTTTCTCTGCTATGAAGTAAAGACTCACAAAGGACCTGCAGACCTCAGCCCTCTCAGATTCGGCTGGTGAAGATGATCAGATGTGCAGTATCCCATGTTACGCTAAGGGGAGGATATATTGATCCATCTCATTGAATTATTGATTGGTGGACTGGGTTACATCATTGCACTGTTGGGCAGGTTTAGGTGGGTTAGGTAATAAGTGGGGAGAGCAGTACAGTGAGTGGTGGACTGAGGGAGCTTTGGTTAATCTCATGAGAGAGGGCTTGTTAAACTGGCCAGTTATTAGTTAATCTGGCTCATTAAGATGGAAGTATTAGTATATTTCTGGGAGTAAACAGCCTTGTGGATGATGTTTTCAGGTTTGGGAAGGAGGGAGAGAGAGAGAGCGAGTGACTAAAAGAGAGAGGGGGAGTGATTGAGAAGGGGAGGGAGGAAGAGCGAGTGACAGACAGAGAAAGTGATGGAGAGAGGGAGAGCAAGTGACTGAAAGAGAGAGTGAGGGAGAGAGTGAGAGGGGGAGGTAGTGATGAAGAGAAGGAGATAAAAAGTGATGAGTGAGAGAGAGCGAGGAAACGTATTGCAGGGCTTCTACTTTCTGACCCTTGTACTTTACACCTTTTTCCAGAAAACTTAAGGTGTGTGTTTGTGTGTGTGTGAGAGAGAGAGTGTGTGTGTGTTTGTGCACTCCCTCCCATCCAGTTTCACAGACACTAATAACTGTCAACTGGATTTCATGGTACTTAATTTTAAAAATCTGCTCTTGTTTAATAGTGCAATCGTGCGTCAGTATTAGTTTATGGTCTCCATTTATGATTCTTTCACTGTGTCCATCAGAAACTGCTGCAGAGCAGAAATTGGTGGAAGAAAGAAAAATCCTTTTTAACCAGCAAGTAGTCTCACCTGTTTACATTTTCCTTTATTAACAAGTTTTTCAAAGATTAGAATAATCCATCAGTGGGTAAATGCACGACTTCCTCCTTCCTCCTGAAGCCACAGCGATTAAACGGTAAATTTAGTTCTGAAAAATGTTTTGTTCACTAAACAAAAAAGACTAACTACTTTATAACTTCTGTGTTTTCTCCTAGCAAATCCTGCAAACCAGGCTACCTAACCTGCCCTTCATGAATGCTTAAATTACAACAAAGAAAAAGAGGATCTGCAATGAGTATATGCAACTGAATAACGGTGATTGAATGGCAACTTTGTCAGAATGACGCTTTTTATTTCTCACATTACCGTAATGAGGAGAACAGGCCTCAACTGATAGTGTTGAGTGTTTCCCGAATTCATACAAATTTAAATAAACAATTGAAAACAGCTCAAGATCAATCATTAGTTGAAAGGCATACTCTCTTCCACATTTTCAGCTCAGCAGCCACCACTGATGTCAATACATTTATTTTTTCAAATATTCTGTACATCAAGGAGAGCACAGAGTCTCTGGGGTGATGACAGAGTGAAGAAATAAACTTGAACCAGCCCAGCTTGACAACAAGGCCTCCAGTTGGGAGAAAAACACAAAGCGGAGTATTTTCTGGTTGGGAGGGGGTCAGGGGGCGCTGACCAGCTGCAGGCAGGATGTCCTCTGTGGAAGAGCAAAAGGTTTGGGGGGAGGAGGGCGGGAGTTTCGGTCCTCAGTTGCTTAGCCAGTGTGACACAAGCCTGAGGAGCTTTCATCCAACCCCACAGTGCAGTGAAAAGTATTTGACCCCTTCCCAATTTCTTCTATTTTTTGTTTATTTGGCCACAATTGACGCTGACGACGACTAGCTGAAACTTGCCCATCTTATTGCCCACATTAAAAATAAGGATTTTTTTTTTTTTTAAGCGAGTGCCCGAGTAAATCTTCTTTGAAAGCGCCAGATCATCAAAGTAATTTTAAAATAAAACAAAGACAACAAGGGTAAACACAAAATGCAGCATCTGAATTATTATTTCATTTATTGAAGGTAAAGTATTTAAAACCTACATCACTCATGCTCCTAAACTCAAAAACTGGTTGAGTCACTTTTGGCAGCAGTAACTACATTCGAAGGTTTGTGTTAACTGGCACCGAGTCTTTGAAATCAAAGTGGAGGAAATTTGGCCCACTCTTTGCAGAATTGTTCTAATTCAGCCACATTGGGGGGGTTTTGAGCATGAACTACTTGTTTAAGGTCATGCCACAGTTTCTCAATTGATTTCAGGTGAGGGCTTTCACCAGGCCATTCCAAAACCTTCATTTTTTTTTCAAGCCATACCCGGGTAGACTTGCTTGTCTGCTTTGGATCACTGTCCTGCTTCATAACCCAACTGCACTTGAGCTTTAGGGGATAAACTGATGGTCAGACATTCTCCTACGGGATTTTCTGGTGGAAACCAGAATTCATGGTTCCATCAATTACAGCAAGTTGCCCAGGTCCTTCAGCAGCAGGGCAGCCCCAGACTATCACACCACCACCACCACCATGCTTGACTGGAATGCTATGCTAGCTTAACAACAGAAGATCCAAAAAGTTCCAGTTTTGACTTATCAATCCATTGCATTTTATTCAAAAACTCTTGGGGGTCACTGACATATATACTACTGCTCAAAAGTTTGGGATCACTGGAAAATTTTCTTGTTTTCCATGGAAACACAGATGAAATTAGTCTGAATAGGAAATATAGCAAATGAACAGAACATCCTGACATTGTCTAAGTTAGAAATAATGATTTTAATGGAAAATGATGAATATGTACTTCAAACTTTGCCTTCATCAAAAAAAAAAAAAAAAAAAACCACCTTCACTGTTGATACTGAAACTGGTGTTTCACAGGAACCATTTAGCGCAGCTGCTAGTTGAAAACCTGTGAGGCAAACTACACACTCTTAGATATTTGTCTCCTTGCACAGTTGTGTATCGGGGCCTCCCACTCCTTTTTTCTGTCCTTGTCAGTGCCAGTTTGTGCTGCTCTCTGGAGGGAGTAGTTGACAGAATGGTAAGAGATTTTAAGTTTTCAATTTCTCACATTGAATAGCCTCCTTTTCTAAGCACAACAATAGACTGACGGGTCTCTAAAGGAAGTTCTTTCTTTCTGGCCATTTTGAGCCTGTAAACAAACAAACAACTGCTGATGCTTCAGGTACTAAACCAACCTCAAGAATGCCATGCTCCCTTTTGCGCTTCCTTATTAGTTCAATGGTTTTCAGCTGTGCAACACATTTGCAAAAATGTTTTCTATTAATCAATTAGCCTTATAAAATGCTAAACTTGGATTAGCACCCATTCCAGGAGATCGATGTAGAGGACTGACAGGTGCTGAGAATAGGCCTCTATGCAAAAATGTAGATCATTCTTTGAAAATCATCTGATTAATTTTAATCGTTTGTGAAATGGATAAAAATGTTTGTGAAATGGAAAAAAAAAATGTACCTGTATGTGAAATGCATGAAAATGTATTTTTCTTTGGAAAACAAGGAAATTTGCAAGTGATCCCAAACTTTTGAGTGGTAGTGTGTATATATATATATATTCATAATTTTTTTTGTGCAAATTTGAGACCAATATTAGCATCGTTTTGGGTCAGCAGTGGTCATCTGTGGATACCATTTTGGCCCAGTTTTTTTTTTCTTATAGTGCAGGGCTTCCCAACCCTGTTCCTCCTGAAGGTTATCACTCCAAACAAAGCGAACCACACCTGCTTTCCAAGTTCCAGATCTTGACTAACTGCTAATGAGCTGAATCAGGTGAGTTGATTTAGGGTTGGCGCAGAGACCTGTTATAGCGAAATCCTGAACACTGACCTTACCCGGAGCATGAAAAGCCAGCATTCTTCATTTGCTAGTCTAGTTTCTTTCATCACCTCCTGGATCAGTCGTTGATGTGGTCTGGGAGGAATTTTGGTTGGCTGCCCACCAGGGAAGGTTCCTCACTGCTATAAGTTTTCTCCATTAGTAGATAATGGCTCGCACTGTGGTTTTCTGGAGACCCAGGGCCTTAGCAATGACTTTGCAAACCCTTTCCAGACTGATAGTTGTCAACAACATTGTTTCTCATAATTACTTGAATTTCTTGGATTGCGGCATTATGCACTTCTTTTTGTCTAATTCACATTGCCAGGCAGATTCTATTAGTGTGACGTTTAGATTCAACAGAGCTGGCTGTAATCACACCTATGTGCGTCTGGTGCAATGGAGCCAAATGACAAATACATTTTTTTAATTGGTTGATTCAGTAACTAAAGGAGCAATTACTTTTTTCACATACGGCCAGTTAGAGCTGGAATCCTTTTTTCCCCACACTAAATTAAATCATCTTTAAGACTGTATTTTTTGTTTATTCAGGTTATCTTTGTCTAATATTAAAACTAAGGGCACTCCGCGAGTGCAAACCATCGCTAAAGCAGCACAGTCGAAATCCTGCGGAGTGAACATACCCCATAAGAAATTTAAGGCATCTGCAACATAGGATTTTGAGATGGTTGCTGCGGTGGCCATACAGTTTGACCAATCACAGTCAAAATCAAGAGGGTCCATCCCTGAGGTAATAGCGACCCACCCACATAATTTCAGTGATATCAGTATCACTTTTTGAGTTATCATGTACAGAGACGGACAGACAGACCAACGCTAGCAAAAACATAACCACCTTGACGGAGGTAATTAGTTCAATGATGTAAAATATGCATAGAAAATATGAAAAAGTAAACGAACTTTTCACAGCATTGTATGACCAAAAATGGAGTGTCGATCAAGCAACAATTACTGCAAATCCATAGTTTTCCTTTTGTTTTTCATAAATTAAACACCACATTCTTGACTGGTACACTCCTCAAAAGGAATCACTTTACTAAATGAATCACTCTGCTCTAACTCTGCTGCTCTACACTGACTGAGCCACTCCACTCTAACTGAACTGCTTTATACTGAATGAGCCACTCTATAATGACTGAATGGCTCTATACTGAGTTGAACAACACTGAGTCTCTTTATACTGCCTGAGCTGCTCTATACAGACTGTTCTGCTCTACAGTGACTGAGCCACTCTCTTACTGAACTTCTCTATATTGAGCTGTAATATACGGAGTTGCTTTATACTGACTGAGCCACTCTATACTAGATGAACTGCTCTATACTGATTTGCACTGTACTGACTGATCTACTTTATACTGAATGGGATGCTAGACTATACCAACCAAACTCCAATGCACTGACCTAAACACTCTATAGGCCCCAACCTGTTTATGACTGTATCGTGGAGCAGTGCATGATGGGAGTTATTGATCCAGTGTTGCCAGACACTCATTCCAGTTGCTTATATTTCACATCCTTCCATTTCTTGCTCTTTAAAACAGTAATTTGCAGCCATATCAGTTACAGGCAAGAGTAATTTTATGGCAACCATTCAGGGCAAAACACTTCTGCATGTTCTTGTTTCTGGCCCAAGACATCCCATGCAGTCCCATATTTTATTAATTAACCCCATAAAACCTACAGACCCATGTATGGGTCCATAAAATGCAGCTGCTGTATTCAAACCAGTGGAACCTCAGGCCTATTTTAAACTCTAGTGAAGATCCCATGGCTACCAACAATGGCAAATATCTGCTGCTGAATCACAGGTTCATGCTTATAAAATGACACACAAGATCTAGACATTCTCTATTCGATCTGGTCATAAAACCATTGCATCCTGGGTTTGAATATCTCTCTCAATATGAGTGAGATGTAGCTTCTGTGAAGCTCTGCAACCAGCAGATACAGACTATATATGTGACAATGCCCTATTTTTCTGACATTGAAATGACTTAAGGGAAAACTTAAGGGAACAATTTGAGTTTAAGGGGTTGAATGGTAGAATCTATTTAATGGTGGAGGATCTGAAATGATTTCTAGGCCAGGCACGAGGATGTAAGGAAGGGTGTGAGGAGTAAGTGATTGTGGTAGATTGCAGCCTCATGTGGTGTGGAGCTGTGCATTATGCTATTTTGAGCGATGCTGTGGAGCAGCCATTAGAGGTTGAGAACGCATTCAAAATCCGAAAGCTCTTTCCACTACTGTTCTGACTCACCTTTAAAGCCCAGAGTCCCCGCCCCCCAATCTGTGTCAGGGGCGTGACCAGGGTTATTTTGGTTAAGAACAGAGGCATTCACCCCATCCAAGTGAAACAGGAAAGGGTTGAGAAGGCGGCCACAGGATGTTGTCTTTGAGCACTTTGCCAGTGAGGGGATTTCCCGAGATGCAGTGATACAGTGAATCTCTATTTGGACAGTGACAACATCTCTGTTTTTTTGGCTCTGAACTCCTTAGGGAATTCCAATTTAATCCGCTGGTATTTACATACAAAACTTGGGCTGTCTGCGTGCGGACAATGTTTAGTGCGTCCATTTGGTCATGGCCAAACTCGGCGAAACCATGGAAATTCGGATATCATTCAGGAATTTTAAGCATGCACAGCTGACAACTTCCTAATCCAGTGCACTCAATTTATGAAAGCCATGGGAAGCGAGTAAGCCGTCTCAGACACAACCATTGAGTCCCTCCAGTGTATCTCAGGTAATGTGAAGCAGCATGTAGGGAGAATTCCTTCCTGGATGGGTTAAAACCCTTCCACACCCGAGCCAAATGGGTGAAAGAGCGCTTCTGTAAATCCTGTAACACTGGCATTCCCTCTTGGGGGCAGCTGGGGCTAAAGAACTTATATAGCCTTTTTCCATCTCCATACATTCATATGCATCAAGTTAATCCTAATGTAACCCTTCTCACTGGACTATACCTGTGATGTGGTATCCTGTAGCAATTTGCTCCAAACATGACTAAGTAAATTTCCCATTCAACAGCCACACATCTCACTGAGCTGCGGGTCATTGGAATCAGCAGAATTCCTGTCCCCAGTTATTCAAAATGAAAACCTCTGGGATGGTAGATCTCCAGGAACAAGCTTGGGCAGCCCTGCTCTAGCTGTTGAATGAGGTGTGCTTTGTTAGAGTTGGGAGTGAAAATCTAAAGCATGGTAGATCTCCTGGGACAGGGTTGCGCAGCCCTGCTTTCACTGCTGAATGAAATGTGCTTTGTTGGGGTTGTCGTGGAAACCTACAGGATGGAAGGTTTCTTACAATCAAATGAGGTACTATGTCATAGAAAAATCCCACAGGACAGTTGGCGTTCTCAGACAAGTTGGGCAGCTCTTAAGTTTACTATTTTTCAATGCAACCCCCCCCTTTCCCCCCTCAAAGTTATACATTTGAGGTGCTATTTCACAGAATATAATTCAGTGACGTCAATAAAACAAACAAAAAAATTACTGGATCACAATACATAACAGGTAACTGCAACTACTGTAACCAAATGAGAAACAGAGTTGGAGTTTTCAGCTCAGAAACCTCACAGTGCTGCAGACATGATGCTCCAGAGCTCTGGCTGAGCAACGATGCGACAGTAGCCCAGCCCAAATACACTACACAACCTGGCACTTGGGTAATAAACGGAGTCACATGCAGTATTTATGTGCGTGCTCACGACAAGCTCCTCGGTACTGCATTTCTTACTTTGTAGCCCCTTGCAGAGAGACTCTTCTGCAGGGTTTTCTCCATGAGCATAACACTAGACAACTGGACTTTGCTTTTGTATTCTACAGTAATATGCACTGGTATTTCCATGCAGCAGAAGGTGGTAGGCTTGGACCTCCCCCACCCATTGGTGCATAGATATGTTCTGTAACAACGGGAGCCTAAAAACATGGACCAAAATCCATGGATGCAGCCAGGCAGCATCTCTTGCAGCATCACTTTTAACACGGCACAGGTCAAAGTTCGCTGAGCAGGGAAGTCTTTCAGGGAAACACAAAAGGGAGGAACTCTCTTTTGATATAAACAATGCACAATGCAGGGAAGATGAAGCATGAGGTAGGTCTGTTTGAGCTAAGATTCTCCTTCCTGTTTTCTTTCTGTCACTATTGTGTGTGTGTGTGCGCGCGCGCGCGCGTGTGTGTGTGCGTGTAAAGCGAGCAGAGCTTTACTAATATAATTACTATAAGAACGGTGCTGAGGAAATAATCGCTAAGGTAGAAAGATGATGTCAGTGCTATAACCGCGCTCCAACGAAAACGCGAGCCAAGAACACGCCTTGCCCACGTGCTCTTTTGTCACAGTGCAGCTGGTCGGCGGCTCCCCGCGTCTCGCGCATCCTGCCCAGCAAACTCAGGTGAATTTGATTCGGCTTTCAAAGACGCCGCGAAGTGAAGCCACATAAATACGCCGGACATTCTCCCATCTAACCTTTCGAGTCGCGGAATTTATCCGCTAAGACGGTACATAAAATACGTAAGCATAAATGTGCTCACTCTTCAATTCCATCTGACGCGCCATTTATACGCTATAGGTGTAAAATAATGATATAGAGAGACTGTTGATGAAGCTCATGCGATGATGCTGATTATATTTCTCCCAAAGGATTTTGAATTGTCATATGAGACCATAGTAAATCTTTCTTTCCAGACCATTATTTTTAAACGGCAGGACTCCTACTCCCATATAATTATATTTAAAAATTTCGGCTCAGGATTGCCCCGAATAGGCTAATCAAGCTCTTTGAAGAATTAAAGAAATTCTTGACAGCTAAAGTCCCAGGGTCACGGCGCTATGCCTGCGTGTCATGCGAAGTGCTCAACTGCAAAGTAACGGATATCAAAGTCCGGCGCAACACAAAAGTCGTGTAGCTATCCTCCTGGCCTGCAGTTAGCCTATAGCCTACGCCTACCGCTCTGAAGAGGCTGGATGCGCCGGCCACTGTCATGCCCTGAATGAATTATGCTCGGACGACTGAAAAACCCGTCCAATCTCGCGCTTAATCGATCATTGGTGCCGTATTGCAAGACAGGACCAACTGGCAGTAAATTAGCAAACGATTATAGACAATAATACCAAGATGGGAGGGGCAGGCTGGCCTACCTTTGTTTTAAATAACCACAACGGTTCACATTGAAGCATTATTCCGTCCACCAGCACTAGTCATTACAGAAGTGGATATATGGCGGCAGGGCCATGCACTCCCCATAATGTGCAATAAAAATGCAACATGCGAGTGAAAAGGAAGCGCGCAATTGAGAAAAGCATCACTGTGCCACCTGCCGTACCTCGCAGTCGTACAGATCCGTGAGTTGATCGATGATCCACTCCTCTAGGTTCAGCCTCTTTCTCAGCTCCTTGCGGTCGTATTTAACTGTCACACGTCCCTGCTTCCGAACTGGCACCTCGGCATCGTCGGTCCCGGTTGGTGTCTGGAAATACACGCGAGGCTGCGGGTTTGTTTCCGCGCTGGTCACCGCCGCCATGGTCCGACACCGCCGTCCTCTGCGAGCGTTAAGCGTCTTCAAAGAACCGCCCGGCGAATCTTGATTTACTTTGTTTTATTCTACGCTCTGCAATAGTGTTGCCTTTTCACCGGCTGGCTTCAGCTAACAAAGAGATCGGCTATTGTTCTCCCCTTGCGATATCGACCATTTGGCGCACCTGGGCATTTGATAATATGAAAGTATTCTAACAATAAAAATATGTAAGACGAAGAAATTCGAATGTTGGAAAAAATCGAGGCTTATTGGAATAATGAAAAATATGCGTACCAAAATGTTCCAAAATCGTCCACCTCGGGGAAAAAAGATAAAAAATCAAATTGCGACGGCGAAATTCAGTTAGTCTTAAACTTAGACACTGACAGTCTTCTTAGCAAATAAATCTTTTTTTTTTTTTTTTTTTTTACTTGCGACTAAAAACTATTGGTAGGCTAATTGTTCCCGTCTGCAGCAGATTGGCACTGAGTGATTGAATAAATTAACTACCAACATTTACAAAATATAAAATTACCCCAGTATAAATGGAATACAAATATTCTATACATTGTAACTGACGAATGCATTTATAACGGTTTCATATAATGTCCCGTCTTTCAATAATCTGTCTTTGCCCCTTCCTCTATTCCTCCCGCCGCTCGCCAAGAATGTCGGATAATGCGTCCCTTCTCCGCCGTCTGTCACACTCGTTTCCCGTCTAGGACGCATGCGCATACTTAAAGCAATAGCTCCAACACGGCTTTTTTGTTGGCCATAACTTTCCAGGGCTTACACCCATGCCACAAATTAAGCGTCAAGATGTCTAGTTCCTAAAATTGGCCTTTGCCGGTAAGTCACCATGAAGCTGAAATATTCGCATATGCCAGGTATTTGTGAAATCAAGCTTTGTGGAGTATCGTCTTAGGAGGGATCTTCTGTGTAGAAACTCGAATAACAATTTAAATCCAGATGGTTTAAGCTTAATTGTTGAATTAAATAGATTACCTCCGGTTCGCAGGTATAAGCAAATCTGTCTCTCGATATTCTTCTCCAAACGCCCCAACACCCAGACTGGAGGCTTGTCACAACCACGCCTGGTTGGAATGTATATTTTTTTATTTGGAAAGTTTGGTGATCAGATATTTAGCATGTCGAAAATTCCATCATTGCATAAATCATGTTGGATTAAAACGTTTGTGTTTTGCCCAATATGACCTTGTTTTAAGACTGTATTGGTTTTATTTGCTCGTCCGTTGAGGCTGCTTATAGATGCTCCAGACGTATTAATTATTTAATGATTGTCTGTGTCTAGTATTCACAGTCCGTTGACACTGACCTACCTATGAACACTAGCTTTCCAAACAGTGCATAAATGTGTATATACCCCGTTCTACAGTTTATAATCTTGAGTGTGTCGCCTTCGTCTTTCAAACATACTCGCATGCACACACTCATGTTTTCATGCATGACGCTTGCACTCGTGGAAACCCATTTTATACTGTATGCTGACACTATCACCATTCCTGAGGAGAGGGAGCATTAGCTTTGGTTCTTACACACTGCTGTCGGTTTAGTTTTGATTCATGCAGTCAAATGCTCGCTCGGATGCAGCTCTCCTTACATTCTCGCCTAGACTGGCTGTGGGGGTGCAGGACCAATATTAATTTGACCCCCTCTTACATGGATGGTTCCCCAGGTGAGACCAGCTACACCAAAAGCCAACCCCTGTGTGTACACCTCAGGTACAAACACTCAAACACATACACACACACACACGCACACACACACACATGCGCGAGCATGCATACACATGCGAATGCATGCAAGCACCACACCCTCAGAGTTTTGAGGTCAGACAGATTGCTACATGCATTATTACTGAGAGAGAGAGAGCGTAACAGAATGAGAGAAAATATGGGAGTCAGTCTAGCCTTTTGTTACGTGTCATTTATGAATATCATCTACAACGTTACGGCAATATTGGCTAGATTGTCCCGTCAGTAAACCCAATATTTTAAATTTATTTTGAAAACAAAAGGTAAAGTGAGCAGGAGCAATGGAAATGAGTGAATGAGTGACAGAGTGGCCCAGGGGCTTTTCAGTGAAAGATAAAGATTATGATATATAATTTAATGTTGGGAATTGCTAATCTTACAGAAACTAGAATATCAAAGGAAGGGATTATATACACAGAATGCTGCTATTTCAACACCCATGGGGACTGGTTACACACATGCAGTCAAATTATGGTCGTCAACGTTGCACCTTTACACAGTAAATGTTTGCGTGTGTCGAGACTCGAAGGAGGGGTATTTTAAATCAGGATCACTGAATCATCTGGAACGCTGTGCTAAGCATTACCCTGACCAGCCATTTCTCTGCAATGCCCGATCCAGATCTGGGTGGTTTCCTGGTTTTATTTTAATAATTTAACCTGATAACTCAGCAATCCTGCCTTGTCGAACACCCCCCAGATCTACATCTCTGCAGTTGCACTATACTGACCTCTAGAGTCATAAACATTTATGCATCTCTCCCGTTACTCAGAAATGCAAGAAAATTTTTGGCCCCATGTGTTGTGGAGACGAATTAGCCCCCTCTACAGTTTGTCTATTTTTGTATGTTTCACACTCTATGTTTCTTCATGTGATCCTCACGAGAAATGTATACCCCTATTTCTGAAAAAGTTGGGACAATGTGCAAAATGCAAATAAAAATTATTTGTAAATCATCTTTGACCTTTAATAAATTGAAAACACTGCAGACAAAATAGATCTTGTTTTCCTCTCTGTTTTTTTTTTTTTTTTCAGAAAATGAATACTCATTCCTGATTTTATGCCTGAAACAGGTTCCAGAAAAGGTGGGACATGGTTGTGTTAATTATTGTGTTACATCACTGTTGCTTCAGACACCGTTCCACACCCTTGCTTGGGACACTGAGGACAGCAGTTATTACAGTTTTTGAAGATTTCTTTTTGTCTCAGTTTTTCCTTGACATGCATTTCAGCTGCTCCTGGGTCTTCGCTGTCAGATGTTATGCTTCTTAAACATCACACTTTCAATGGGGTACGATGGCTACACTTTCTGTTTCAAAAACCACGCTGTTGTAATACGTGCAGAATGTTGAAATAAGCATGGGCTTCCCTGAAAAAAAGACAGTATATGTTTCTTCAAAATGCATATTTTTTTCAAAATCAATGGTATCTACAGCAATATTCGTTACCCATGCCATGGGAACTAACACACCCCCTCGCACAATGGTGAGTGGGTTTTTGTGCATGTCTGTCTGTCTTTGTGTGTGTCTTTCTACAGTGTTTGGCCTTGTTACCTGAATTCGTTTAGAAGTTATATATCTTTTTGTAACATGCCACTTCCACTGTCTCAAACCCTTTTTGCCAATGGGCGTGAACAGTTAATAGAATGTCCTTGAGCACATGATCAACCTTTCCACAAAATCTTATGGAAACTTGTGCATTCATTTGGCAGTTATGTGCTATTTTGTGATGGGCCACTCCCCCTTTTAGCCAGCCTGCATGAACACAAGCACTCATCTTCACACACGCATTTAATGTTCATGCAATAAGTTAAGCCTCCTTGGGTGAAAACTGTGATCACCAGAGGGTGGAGAAAGTTTTTCTGGACCGACTGACTTATTGAGGCAGCAAGCTATAGAGCCGCTTGTCGCTGCTAAAAATTCACCTTTTGGTAAATAATCTTGAACCAAAGAAAACGAGAGGGAAAAAACAACCTTCAAATGAAGTTAATTTATTTTGAGAAAATATTCCATCACCAAAAAACATCTTTTTTTTTTTTCAAAAACCCCATGTGCCACAATAATTGGCACCCCTGCACTTGATGTATTGTGGTTGTAGAATACACAGCAGGGTATTTGAGACTCCTGACAGAAACTCTCCAGATCATCCACGGTCTGCGGTCTTCTCTTGTGCGATCTCCTTTTTAGGACGAGAACAGGTTCCACTGGTGCTCAGATCAGGGGACTGTGCTGGCCATGGCTAAAGCTTGGTTTTGCATTGAGTTAACCATTTCTGTCATGATATGGACTTTTTAAAAAATGTATCCTTTATTTGGCCAGGAAGGTCCCGACCTGGTTAAGATAGCAGCATAAATAATTTCACATATAGACATAAACAAGAGAAAAAAAAAATCACACTTCAGTATATACAATGCACAAAAGCAACACAGAGTTAAAGTAATAGTGAAAGGAGAGACATACAGGCCATTACCAAGATGCCTGTAACACATTCCATCACAATATCACAGATTATTTCTTCAGGACTGTTTCTAAAAGACTTTTAAAAGAATTTAAAGAGGGGGGAGTGCTCCTAAGGTAATGGTATTATGTTTTGAATCACATCTGTTTTATTTTCCTGGTAGTCGCAGCCAGTTTTTGGTTTTAAATGTACTGGTATGTCATGAAGTCCATGATGCTGTGTACCCTGACGAGGGTTCCAAGGGCTTTTGAGTAAAAACAGCCCTACAAAATCACAAAACCTCCACCAAACTAGAGTGGATTTCAGGTTCTGTTCTTCATCACCAAACACACTAAATGTTTACTGCCTTAATTTTCATTTCATCTAACCATAGAGCACAATTCTAGTCAAAGCACCACTGGCATTTAGCAAAGTCCTGTCACTTATGTTTGTGGTTAAGTCAAAGGACAGGCTTTTACCAGCATTCCCTCCACATAATCTCTTGGCACGGAGGTGCCATCTCATGGTAGTTTTGGAGATTTGGTGACCCTAAGATGCTACTTTTTCAAGTAATTCAGGGATTTTTTTTCGAGCACAATCCTCTGTGTGCAGGAGCAGAGGAAACTTGGGTCCACTTTCAGGGAAGTTTGTAACGGTTAAGCCGCTTTCACACCGGACGCGAAACAAATTTTTCCACAACAGATTACATTCAAAGTCAATGCAAAGATGCAAATTCGTATTCGCTTCTTTGCATTGACTTTGAATGTAATCTGTTGTGTGAAAAATTCGTTTCGCGTCCGGTGTGAAAGCGGCTTTTCAGTTGATTTGAACTGATTATTTTCCGTAAGAATAGATATGGGCATTGTCATTTTTCACGCACGTTGATATTCTTTTTATGGTCATTCCCTGACTTGTGGAGTTCTGCACACTACCCCCTCATTTAATTTGGCTGTTTTCATATCTTTCCCATGTTGATGAATGAATAAGGGAATTTGGCCACTGTGTCACCTCATATTTATACCCCAGTGAAACAGGAGGGCATGGATTGCTGTTTGAAAGTTCCTGAACATTTTGATCTCCTGAAGAGGAACATTTTTTTGTGAGAATTAGGCAGTGGGTGACATTATGACCATCTCAGATTTGCCTGAAAGTTTTTTTTTTCGGTGGTTCTACAGGTAAAAATAAAAATCCTAAATTTTGAGGTCCCTCAACCATGTTTGTAGCCTCGGACGAAGTTGGGTTGCTACTATGGATTCATGCTTTTTGACTGATTACTTTCATATTTGGTATGGATGTGTGTTATACTTCACTTATGACACCAATCAATTTTCATTGCCATGGCAACAGTATGGCCAAATAATGCGCAAAAAAGGGGAGAAGTGGGCTTTCGGGGCCTATACCCATGCGGTCACAGCCGACCAGATTGTCTAGCTTTTTGTTGGGGCCCCTAGAAGGGTCAGTTTCTTGAGGGCCAAAATTTGATGTCATAAAAAATTAGCTCCTGAAATTGAATCCTTGAGTTTCCAAAGGGCCCAACTCCATGGAACACTTTTTTAAGAAAGGGAAAATTTGATCTATTTTTTTGCCCATATGATAAGACCCATATATTTTTAGGTTTATTTCTTTACAAGAGAGTGTCATTGGGATGCCTTTTAGCTGGAATTACAAGAAAGTTCCCCTTGTTAAGATGTGCAAACCTCTAATTCATTTGAGATGGGCCCTTTGGAAAGTCAGTGATTCAAGTGAAATGTCTCATCGCGCCAGTAATTGCTGTCAGAGAAGTGAAGTTTAATTGAAATATAAGCAATTTCCCAATCCAGTAGTTTTGATAATTAGATTCCCTTGCTTACTGTCCGGGACTCTGAATACTAAACACAACTGCATCAGCTCTTAAAACCCCTCACTTACGCAACGAGAAATTTATTCAATTCAATTCAATTCATTAATTATCACCAAAGATGTCAATTGATAGTCAAATTTGTTGATAGGCGGAGCAACCCATTGATCAACCTCTATCAAAAACACAACTCAGAATCTGATTCAAAGGTAGGAAATTTAATAAGAGTGTTGAGTTTCGATCAGGAACCAGATGCGAGAACCAGGAAATGCAGTAGAGCTCGTTTTATTGGTAAAGTGGGGTGACCCCCGCAGGGCGAAAAACAGTACAAAGTCCAAAATCCAAAAGTCAAAATCCAGTTGGGCAAAAATAGAATCAAAAACCAGGGCAGCAATCACAGTAATCGTAGTCGGGCAGAAATGGGTCTGGTACACAGGACTAGTTCTATCAGAGAGACAAGCCAGAATCCACAGGACGTAATCCGAATCGTTACCAGGGCAGCAAAAAGATCTCGTAGTCGGGCAGAAAAATGGTCAAAACACACAGATGCAACAATAATCCAAAATCACAAAGGCAAAAATCAAAAGTCGGGCAATCCAGTCAGAAAGATAAACGCTGAGAAATTGAGGCAAGAAACGTGGCACAAGAAAACTAGGGAGAACAATCTGACAAGAAAGTGAACCAAACAGACATCTTATATACACACCCGGGGTAAACACATGACCAGGGAGAACAGGTGCAACCAATGGTAACAATGATCAGGGAGAGACACATGAGGAATAAACTAATTACATGAATTTGGCTGTAGCCAAAACTCAGACAGGGATCACAAGACAAACCTAAGTACAAAACAACAGCTCCACTTAAGGAGTACTAAAGTGCCAAGATAAAAGAAAAGGAAAGCACAAAGTATAAGTGGAAATCCACAGAAACTTGCAGCAGAGATAATTAGGGATAGGCAAGGAGGCGGAGATTAGAATTGAGCGACTGCTGAGAGATCGTTAGTCAATTAGTATGTGCAGCTATACAATCCCAAGTGCATGTTAGAAAGTTAGTAAAAATATACAAGATTAGTGTGGTTAGTAATTAGCAAAAACAATAAACTGTTAGTATGTGTTAGTAAGACAGTAAAAGAGAGAGGAAGGAAGAACACGAGATAATGAAAGAAGATTGAAACCCAGAAACCAATAAATCACCCGAATGAGTGGCACACAAGACAAGGGACCGTGAGCAAAGATACACACATGACAAGACAGGGGAGACAAAGTGCAATGCATGGAAATGAAAACATGGCATGGAAACTAAATGATCTAAACATGAAAAATAATAAACAAGAAATCTAAATAACCAAAACACAATACACAATCCTAAGAATAGTCAAAGGGCAGGCAGTGGTCACTAAACACTAAACATGGCTAGGCGAGGCACAGAACTTAAACATGACATGCATAATGCAGAATCACAACAAAGAGTTGTGACAGAATATACAACATCTGGGTCGACAGACAAGGGTCTACGACGTGAAACAAGGATTAAACAGATGTTTACAATCAAAGAAGAAGAGAAAGAAAGAAAACACCGAGGCAAAGCTTGTAACTCCTGACTCTGTCCAAAGGAAGGCCAAAATCTCAGTTAATGTGTCAAACAGAAAATTTGTCTGTATCTGCTTGAATATTCAAAAAACAAAAGTTAAAATTTAAATGGGGAAATACTCCTCTTGCATTTTGTTCCTTACAATTTCTGTGGAGCCATTAATTGTGGCACATGTGGTTTTATTAAAAATATTTGGGCCGGTTTCATAGACATACTGTGGATTGAGAACAGTCTTGGACGAAGCGAGGTTTAAGATGGAGATTACTAATTGAAAATTCATTTTAGTTTGGGATCTAGCTTTATATGTGTTAGAAAAACTGGCCCATTATTCCTTGATAAGAGTTTTTTCCTCTCAGAATAAATTCACTTCAATCAAAAATTGAAGCACTGATTACTAAAACCCCACAAGTCAAGTCAAGTGTGACTTATGGGGTTTTAGTAATAGGTGCTTCAATTTGGATTTTCTCATTTTTCAGTGTAAGATAAATGTTTTTTTCCACCAAAAGATTAGTTTTTCACGGATTGTTAAAATAATTTTTATCAAAGGGGTGCGTATAATTTTGGAGAGGACTGGGACAGAGTTGCGAGACCAGGCCATTCAGCAACAAGGATTTCTATTTTCTGACCTGCACATAACACTTAGAATACTTAAGCTATGTGGTATTAAACACTGCATAAAGCCAGGTCTTTAAAACTTGACATGCCCCAGCAAGCTATTCCACGCTGTCAGCGCTCTCTATATATAAATATACAAATATTGGTGCTAAATTTACCCTCCGCTAACTTCCCTTTCTGACCCTATTTCAGGGAACTGAACTTAAATAATTCTGCATACTTTACTCTGTGAAACCCTTTCAAAGCCTAAATTAGATCACCCCGAGGTCTTCACTTACTAAACCTGAGGAGTGTATGGCCCCAAATATCACTTACTGGAGTACCAGAACTGCAAATTTTTTGGCTTTGTAACCCTTTGCAATATGATATTTTGCAAAAACGTTCTCATATCTTCCAGAATTTCTCCAGATTTTGTTGTTGTATAGGGCGTTTTAGCCTATTTCACATTGCTGGGTTCTATTTAACCGATGTTTAGATACAACAGCGCTTATAGTAATCAAGGCTGGGCGTGGCTTAGTCTACGTAATTAAGACACCCACAACTTTTTCACACAGGGCCAGTTTTTTTTTTTTACTTCAATAAATGAAATTACCATTTAATTTAAATATTTTTAAGGTTAGCCTTGTCTTGAATTTAGGTTGGAGATCTGGTGTAAAAATGGTGGAAATCAGGAAGAGGACAAGTAATTGTTGATTTGATTTGTTAGTGTTTCCCCAAACCTCTCCTGGTGTCCTGGATGCTTTAGATCTTTCCCTGTTCCAGCACAGGTGAATCAAATGATCAGGTCGTAATTAACCCCAGAAACTGCTTGATAATAAGGAAATCATTTGAATCACCTGGGCTGGAACAGGGAGAGATCTAAGCATGTACAACAAGAGGTACGCCAGGAGAGGTTTGGGAAACACCGTGATATAGGATCCTGATAAAACCCAAAAGAAAACTACAGTTGTTGTGTGCAAGAAGGACTAGTGTAAAAGTCGGATTTTTAAGTTGCTGTAATCTTGATCAATTTAGGCACTTTCTTGTCTCACAGTAACACCTGAATGTAAATCCTGACGACTTGCTCTCTACTTGGTTAAGACAATTCTGCTGTATTGTCACTAGAGGGAGACAGAGGCCGTTTACGCAAAGTGGTAACATAAGTTTATTAAACAGCTATTAATTTTACCACCCAGAGAGACAAAATATATTATCTTTGGCTTTATAGCATAATTGCCTGTCATGATTTCTCAAAATTGAGAATGAAATGTATTCTCTTAAATAATAATGATAAAAGCCTTAAAAAATGAGATAGGCAATAATACTATGAGCTAACGTCATGTTTATTTAAAAAAGCTTTCCAACGTGTTACCCTACCGGAGCTTTCAGGTAAAGAAAATATTTTGTCTGATCCTTAAATTTTAGGACATTAACCACAACATATTGGAGTTGAATTAAATCATGAATATGACTTTTAGGCTTAATTTGACACCCATTGCTTTTGTACATCCAAATCAGTGGACGATATTGGAATTACAGAAATTTTATTTGTGGTCCTCCCCTTGTGCTTTCTAAGAAGATAAAAGTAAATGGAAAGTTGGCTGTTCAGTTGTTCCATTACCCGGAGTTATTCCCTCATTGTCCGATTTAGAAGTTAGTAGATGTAAGGTTTTGTGTTGATTTCATATGTGGCATTTTGCATTTTCACTTGGAATCTGGTGCTGTTACCTCTCAATATGAATAGAGTTGACCCCGCCAGTTAGACTAGCCATCTTTACACTGAAAAACTGAACAAATCTTTCACAGATAGAATAACCAAACAAAAAAAATTAATTTGGTATGGCCAAAAAAAAAAAAAAAACAAAAACTGGTGCATTCTTAAAATGGGTATTTAGGTGGCACCGCTCTTCATGAGCTTGTTTTCCCTTTCTTATTCTCCAGCCTCATATTCTGTCCCGCTATACAATCCTTTTAAAATATGCTTTGAACGCCCCCCTCCCCCTCCAAAAAAAAAAAAAAAAAAAATCAGGAAAAAAGGAATGCGTGGTCCCAAGAGCACCAAAATTGGTATTTGATGCATTGCGATGTCTGACTATACTTTGATATGTGTATTGTGATTTGGTAACTTAGATTTGTTCATTTATTGTCTTAGTTTCACGTTTTCATATTTTGCATCTTACCATAGTGTCATTCCGGTCCATTTTTTGCTTTCCACTATGCATTGCACTTTGTCTCCCCCTGTCTGGTCTCTTGTCTTGTCACTGCTCTCAGCTCCTGTAATACGTGCCACTTCTTCAGGTGATTTAATGGTTTCTGGGTTCAATCTTCGTTCCAATCTCGTTTGCTTTCTTCACCTTACTTTTCTATTTTACTTACCATACTAACAGTTTGTTGTTTTCGCTAGAAGTTACTAACGAGCACTAAGGGATTGTATAGTTTCACTTACTAGTTGATTAACAAGCTCTCAGCACTCGCTCTGTTCTATTTTCCGCCCCTTGTCTCTCTCTAATCTCCTCAGCTGCATTTCTGTGGAATCTCCACACTTGATCACGCTATCCTTTCTCTCATTGTCTATGCACGTTAGAACTCCTTGACCGGAGCCATATGTTTGTCTATAGGAATGTCTTGTGCTCCCTGTCCGTGTTTTGGCTTTTTGCCTATTTCATGTGATTAGGTTCTCCCTCATGTTCCACCCTCAGTAATTAGTCTCATTTCCAACACCTGTGTTCTGTGTAGCATGTGATTCCCCCGGAGTGTATATTAGCAGTCTTTTCACAGCACTTTCGCGTCAGATTGTTTCCTCAGTCTTCTTGTGCCACGTTTCTCTCACCTTGATTTCTCAGTGATTACCTTTCTGACTGGACCGCCCGACTTTTTGATTTTTTGCCTTTGTGATTTTGGATTACTGTTGCATCTGTGTGTTTTGACCCTTTTTCTGCCCGACCACGAGATCTATGATTGCTGCCCTGGTTACGATTCGAATTATGCCCATTGGATTCTGGTTTTGCTTCTATGACATACCTGTACCTGTGAACCAGACCCATTTCTGTCCGACTACGATAACTGCCCTGGTTTACGATTGCTGCCCTGGTTTTTGATTCTATTTTTGCCCAACTGGACTTTGATTTTTGGAGTGTGGACTTTGTTCCTTTGCCTTCTGCCCTGCGGGGGTCTTCCCCCTTTATTCATAAAACTAAATCTACTGCATTGCTTGGTCCTCGCAACTGGTTCATGATCGCACCCTCACAAATTGTGGTGCATTTCCCTGGTGAAGAAAAATTCCCTTTCACAAAAACTGCCCGAGCAATAACACCCACCAAGACATCGGTATATGTGAGCTTAAGTCAACAATCAAGAGAAGACTTCACCGGAGTAAATATATAGGGTTTATTTACAAGATTAAAGCCATTGATGAGCCTCAAAACCAGAAAGACCTTGCTGCAAAATATCTAAATATCTAAAATCTATCCGAAAATATCTATTTGACTGATGGGACAAGAATAAGATTATAGCAAAATGACAAAAAGAAAAGATTTGGGAGGGAACTTCCCATTATCCGAAGTGTACTCTCTGATCTGTGAAGCATTATAGAGGACATTTTTAGATTTTGCCAAATATGGCTGCCAATAAATCTCGTTCTCTCTGGTGATGCGTCTGCTGGCATAATCAGCAAGATTTATTCTGAATTCAATATGGCTGTTTTTATCGGCTGAGATTCATCCGAATGCTTCAAAACTCACTGCACAGTGCTTCACAGCACTGCTGACAGATACTGATTAAAATCTTACTGGGAAAACAACCTGAGCTAAAGAAGTGGGGTGTTTGACAATGGCCAAGTCAGTGACCTGACCTGAATACGATTGTGCTTGTACAGTAACGTGAAGAAGTATTTGCCCCCTTCCTGATTTCTTATTTTTTTTGCATATTTCTCACACTTAAATGTTTCAGACCATCAAACAAATTTTTATATCTGACAGAGAAAACCTGAGTAAATACAAAATGTAGTTTTTAAATGAACTTACCCTTGGCGACAACAACTGCAATCAAGCGTTTGCAATAACTGGCAATGAGTCTTTCGCCTTGCTGTAGAGGAATTTTGGCCCACTCTTCTTTGCAGAATTGTTTCAATTTAGCCACATTGGAGGTTTTTCAAGCATGAATGGCCTGTTTAAGGTCATGCCACAGCAAGTCTGAACTTTGACTAAGCCACTCCAAAACCTTCATTTTGTTTTTTTAAGCCATTCAAAGGTGAACTTGCTGGTGTGTTTCTAATTATTGTCCTACTGCATCGCCAAAGTTCACTTGAGCTTAAGGTCACAAACTGATGGTTGGACATTCTACTTCAAGATTTTCGGCTAGAGAGCATGGTTCCATTAATTACGGCAAGGTGTCCACGTCCTGAAGCAGCAAAGCAGGCCCAGACCATCACACTACCACCACCATGTTTGACTGTTCGTATGATATTCGTTTCATGAAATGCTGCGTTAGTTTTACGCCAGAAGTATAGGGACGCATACCTTCCAAAAAGTTCACTTTTGTCTCATCAGTCCACAGAATATTTTCCCAAAAGTTTTTTGGATCATCAAGATGTTTTTTGGCAAATGTGTGTTCTTTTAGGTCAGCGGTGGTTTTCGCCTTGGAAATCTCCCAGGAATGCTATTTTTGTCTCTTTCTTATAATTGAATTATGAACACTGACCTTAACTGGGGAAAGTAAGGCCTGCAGTTCTTCAGATGTTGTTCTGGGTTCTTTTGTGACCTCCTGGATGAGTCGTCGATGCGCTCTTGGAGTCATTGTGGTAGGCCGACCACTCCTGGGAAGGTTCACCACTGTTCTAAGTTTTCTTCATTTGTGAATAATGGCCCTCAACGTGGTTCACTGGAGTCCCAAAGCCTTAGAAATGGCTTTGTAGCCCTTTCCAGACTGATAGATGTCAATGCCTTTGTTTCTCATCTGTTCTTAAATTTATTTTTATTGTGGCATATAAATTGCTTTTTGAGATCCATAGCCTACTTCACTACATCAGACAGGTTCTACTTGGGTGATATTTTGATTCAACAGGTCTGGCAGTAGTCAGGCCTGAGTGTGGTTAGTGAAATTGAACAAAAAAATGTGGTTAAGCACAGTTATTTGATGATTTGACAAGGGGGGGAAATAACTTTCTCACATGGGCCCGGGTAGGATTGGATAGCTTTTTTCCCTCAATAAATGAAATCATAATTTAAGAACTGCATTTTGTATTTACTCTAGTCATATCTGTCTGACATAAATAAAAGATTTATTTGATGATCTTCAATATTTAAGTGCGAAAAATTAGAGTGCAAAAAAATTAGATATCAGGAAGGGGGCAAATACATTTTCACAGCATTGTATTTGCTGAAAGCAAAATGCCCTGAGAACAAGCAGGTCTCAATGAAGAGAACTGCAGCGAGGACCTGATGCAGCATCTTCATGGAAGAAACAAACCATCTGGTTGGTAATCGACTTCAGGCAATCATTTACTGCAATGGATTTTGCAACTACCTATTAGAATATTTATTGAATTAATAAGGATCTATCCAATTGCTTTAATTCCCAAATTTGGGTGGTAATATATTTTAGTTTTTAATTTTACCTTTATTTAACCAGAAAGTCCCATTGAGATCAGAAATCTCTTTTACAAGGGACACTTGGCCAAGGTAGCAGCCATGCAAATCAAATCTATTTAAAACATGTGCATGATACACAAATGAACAATAAAAAGAGAATGTCAGCAATTCAAGAACAGCGGCCTCTCAACAAAAAAAGTGACTCACTGAATTCTTTATATTTCTCCTAAAATCATTAATAGATATGAATGTTTTTATTTAAAGAGATTTTTAGAGATTATTCCATGACTATAGTGCACGGTAGGAAAACACTGTTTTGCCAAAGTCTGTTGCAACCCCTTGCTCTTGTAAATAGTTGGAATTCCTCCATGGTTTATATTTTTTACAAAACCCTGAACAGCTAAAACTCAAAGTGCACACTTCACACACATCTTAATCATTTCATTTCAAATCCATTGTGCCGGCCTAAGGAGCGAAATTTATTGCATCACTGTCCAAATTCTTACGGACGTGTCTGTGTATTTTTCCAAATTTAGAGGCGGTGTGCTTTCATGTTTTGAGCAGCTAGTTCTGGGGGCTGAGGCGAACATGTTGCTCATTCTGGAGAAAAAACTTCGTTAGGTAAATGTGAAGAGATTTATATGATGGAGGAATGAGGGTCCAACAGCTCTCAGTGAAGCTAAAAAAAGCTCTCAGTCTCTGTCTGATGCAACCAGCTCCTGATTCGTCCATAAAATGCTTCATTGTTGCCAAAGTTGAGCAATAGCCGAACAAATTTGCACAATGGAATACGCTGGATGAAGACAAAACATATTGAACATACATTTCCTGGTGAGGAAAAATACAGACCTCTCATTTTTACATTAAGTTTACAGTTGGGTATAGAAAACAGTGTGAATGGCCCATAATAATAATAATAATAATAATAATAATAATAATAATAATAATGATAATAACAATTATTTTTATTATTATTATACATTTTATTGATATTGCACCTTTTTAGCAATACAGCACAAAGTGCTTCACAAGCAGGTGAAGAGACATCAAAACATACATCCATCCATCCATTTTCTATACCCGCTTATTCCTCACTAGGGTCACGGGGCGAGCTGGAGCCTATCCCAGCTGACTACGGGCAAAGGCAGGTGACCCACCCTGAACAGCTTGCCAATCCATCGCAGGGCGCACACAACATTCACTCTCACACTCATACCTATGGGCAATTCGGTGTCCCCAATTAGCCTGATATGCATGTCTTTGGACTGTGGGAGGAAACCGGAGTACCCGGCGAAAACCCACGCGAACACGAGGAGAACATGCAAACTCCACACAGAAAGGCCCCAGGCCGGATTCGAATCCACGACCTTCTTGCTGTGAGGCAGCAATGCTAACAAAAAAACTGGCAAAAACAGACCCACACAAAATAAACAAGTGTAACACCTCTGAATCATCAAGTTATCTTTATCCCAGGCTTTCAATGTCACGAAGGAGGCACTCTTTTAACCTGCCTCAATGTATGGAAGCTCTGATTGCGCGATTAGGGATTGTCAAACCAGCTCACACAAAGGAAGCCTGGCTGATGTTGAACTTGCTTTGTAATGTACCCTTCAAGATAAAGCTCAGTTCTGTTTGCTTGTGTTGAACCAATAAAAAAGTATTGCTTCCCACTGCAAAACTCAATGGCAGGCTAAAAAAATAATGCTAGAGTTAGCATGCTAACATGTTATGCAAATGTAAGCATACTAAAATTCAATCACTAATAATAGCATGCCATCAAGCTAATGCCAGCGAGATAACTTGTTAATTCTAATTTAACTTGCAAAAATGATGCCAATATTAGCATGTTAACTTGCTAATGTGAATGCTAAAATTAGCATGCTACCTTGATAAGGCTAGTAAAGCAAGCTACCTTGTTAATGTTAATGCTATAATGCTAAAAGATTAGCTTGCTGGCATGATGCTAATTTTAGCCTGCTAGACATTAAAAGCTAATGCAAATGTTTGCATGCTAATATGCTAATATTAATGTCAGCTTGGTAACACATTTTATCCGGTTAATACAGCTGGGAAAATAAGTATTTCACTTGTCAACATTTTTCTCAGTTAATGTATTTCTAATGGGGCAATTGACATGAAATGTTCACCAGATGTTGGTAACAAACCAAGTAGTCCACACATACAAAGAAATCAAAATTAAAAAAGTTCTTTAATTAAATTGTGTAATAAATTGGAATGAAACCGGGAAAAAGTATTGAACTTGCTTACTAAAATTTGTTTAATACTGAGTAGAAAAGCCTTAATTGGTAATTACAGCTTCAAGGTGCCACGAGTAGTTCTCGTGATGTCACGAACCTGGTCATGTAGGTTTGTTGACTAGCATGGTTGGCAAAAGCCGCAACATTACAATCGATTTAATTGGCGAAGTACTATTGTCCACCACTTTTTGTAATAATACCAGTTAGTGGCAGCGTAATTAACTCACAAACCAATTTATTATCAGGAAAACGTTTCCTTCCTATTCCTGAACAAGAACCTAAAAAATTCGCTTGGATCAGTTCAATTCGATGAAAGAACAGGGTGCCGTCGACCAACTCGCGTGTTTGTACTATTCTCTTTCTGTCCAGTAAGTCACAAGTAATTTTCCATCATTTATAACATGACATTTTGCTAAGTTTTCGCATGGTTATTATTCGGTCATAGCGAGGGAATGATCTTCCTTTTTGTGTTGGGTTATTCGATTGGTTTCTTATGCTTTTCAGTAGCGAGTAAGTGACAATTTGGATATTAGTATTGAAAAGAATTCCGTTTCAACCGTCATCAGTATGAACTGAGATCAGTACTTTCGGCTTATCTTGACTTTTGGGTACCCACAGAAACATTCGAGCTTGTAAAAAGGACTTGCGTACATCCAGTCAAGAAAATTTAGAGTTTAATGTCTACTTCAGCTGTAACGGCGGCAGTCTTGTTACTGATGACACACCAGGTGGCTACGGAATACGCAGTATAGGAAATATTAATGATACATTCTAAATCCCCTTATCACGAATAAAACCCCCTAAAATATATTGGTGCCCCCTTTAAAAATCGCTTTGGTAACCGTACTACTGTGAATTACTTTCACAGCTGAACGTTGATCATCAAATTTAGAAGTTATGTTCGATGAAGGAAAATCAAGTGTTGATCCAGCCGACCCAGACCCAAAGGGCAGTTCCGCCAACCTTTCAGCTCGTAAGGATCCGGAAGCCGACACCGACCTTTGTTGTATTTAAGTTTAGAGAAATACCGGGTGCATCCCAAAGCGTAGGCTACTTTCTTCGAAGGCTGCATTTTTAGGGGTCGTCACGTACATCTATCCGCCAAACTGACATGGCACAAGGTTAAATTTAGGGTAAGGTTTAGGGCTAGGTCTAGGGTTTGGGGTTAGAGTTAAAGTAAAGGTTAGGGAAACCAGTGACCACTCGCTTAAACCAAATCTGTGCAACGGAAGTGAAATAACATTAAGTCAGCTTACAGGATGGAATTAAGTGACGACCCGTAAAAATGCGGCTTTCGAAGGCTGCAGCCTATGCTTTTAGATTCACCCCTCTTGTCTTCGCGATACTGTCAAGGTTTTGTACATATTCAGAGATCGCCGAATCGGTTCCACAGCTGCAGGATGCCACACTTCCCCGGTTTGTTGTATTGATTTACACTTGTTCTTGCCAAC